>CAUYQV010044329.1:0-46764 GCA_963574575.1 Galagoides demidoff | reverse complement strand
AGCTTGTCATTTAGACTTGCACTTCCTCAGCCTCAGGCTCCAGTCTGCAATCTTCTAACTTCTTTTCCCTCCATGAGGCCACCATGGCCTCTTTTGAAAATTACTTTAGGCTCGGTGCCTGTGGCTCAATCGGCTAAGGCGCCAGCCACGTACACCTAAGGTGGCGGGTTTGAATCCACAGCCCGGGCCCGCCAAACAACAATGGTGGCTGCAACCAAAAAATGGCTAGGCGTTGTGGCGGACGCCTGTGGTCCCAGCTACTTGGGAGGCGGAGGCAGGAGACTCGCTTGAGCCCAGGAGTTGGAGGTTGCTATGAGCTGTGATGCCATGGCACTCTACCCAGGGAGATAGCTTGAGGCTCCGTCTCAAAAGAAAATTGACTTTAATGGTGTAAATATATTTAGAGAAACCCGTGATTTGTGTTAACCCTGAGCTTTCTTGCATCTCAAGGCTTATGGTAAAAATAAAAATCGAGAGTGTTCTGTGTGAGAAACTATGTCAAGGGATGAAGAAATTTATGGGGGTTCATCTGATCTGCAGAGCAAAGGCCAACTGTCAGAGAAGAAACAAATGCTCATCACACTTGAGTTTTCTCTCATTGGCTACTTCCAAGGCTCTGGGAGAAGCCACAGCAATTTTGTTAGATGCCCACATAATTGTCTACATTTGCCAACATGAGAAAACTTCATTTTGGTTGGTGAAGATTATCACGTCTCAGGTGACTCCTGTGGCTCAGTGGGTAGGGCTCCAGCTCCATATACCAAAGGTGGCAGGTTCGAACCCGGCCCTGGTCAGCTAAAACAGCAAAGACAATTGCAACAAAAAATAGCCCACCACTGTGGCAGGTGCCTGTAGTCCCAGCTACTTGGGAGGCTGAGGCAAGAGAATCGGTTAAGCCCAAGAGTTGGAGGTTGCTGTGAACCATGATGCCATATCACTCTACCAAGAGCAACAAAGTGAGACTGTCTCAAAAAAAAAAAATTATCACGTCTTTTGTGGTGGCAAGCTTCCAAGATGATTCGTGATTGTTTTCGTCTTTCCAAATGCCATCTCCAGGATAAAGTGATCCTTTCTCTGCACTACAGCAGACAGTGTCTGCCCTTGATATGTTGTCTAAGTGCTTGTCTCTCCCTCCCAGTGGCAAGCTTCCAGAGAGCAGACAGGGACTTTTCATTTATTGGTCAACATACACAGATTTCACAGCATCTGGCACTCAATTTTTGCTTATCATAAATGTTCAGCATCACGACTTCCACAATAAGATCTGAGGTGTCATAGGGTACTCGACATGCTATTTTATTCAGTTTTAATCCACTTAAAGTATTAACCCTCAGTTTTTGTTCAATTTCACTTAAAGAATGACCTTTCCCCTCAACTGGTTGACCTAAATGTCAAGTGCCTGTTATGTATTATAGGCAGAATAATGACCTGATCTGTCCAGATCCCCACGTCTGGAACCTATGAAAACATTCCCTTATACAACAGAGAGATCACACCTGTAATCCTAGCACTCTAAGAGGCTGAGGTAGGTGGATTGCTTGAGCTCAGGAGTTCAAGACCAGCTTGAGCAAGAGCGAGACCCTGTCATCTCTACTAACAACAGAAAAATGAGGAGGGCATCATGGCAGGTGCCTGTAGTCTCAGCTACTTGGGAGGCTGAGTCAAGAAGATTGCTCAAACCCAAGCATCTGAGGTTGCTGTGAGCTATTATACCACTGCACCCTACCCAGGGTGACATAGTGAGACTCTGTCTCAAAAAGAAAAAAACAAACAAACAAAAACCTTGCAGATGGAATTAAGATTGCTATTTAGCAGACCTCAGCATAGAATTATGCCAATAGGCCCAATGTAATCACGAAGGTCCTTAAAAGTAGAATACAGAATCAGAAGAAAGAATAGGAGAGATGGGATGGCAGCATTGAAAAAGACTCAGCCCAACACTGCTCACTTTGGAGATGAAAGGATGAGTCCACAAGCCTAGGAATATAGGCAGCCTCTCAAAGCAGGATAAGGAAGGGAACCAGATTCTTCTCAGGGCCTTAGGGAAGGAACACAGCCCCACTAACACCTAAATTTTAGTTCAGTGAGACCTATTTTGAACTTCTGACCTCTAGAATTATAAGATAATAAACTGGTAGTGTCATGAGCCTCCACATTTGTGGCAAGTTATTACATTAGCAATAAGAAACTAATGTAATACAGGAAGCCTATGTAACATATGCCCTTGTTCAACTATGACCTATGCCTAGAATTCACCTCAGAGTATGGCATTTACTGAAATAAGTTTTGAAAATACATTGAGAAGCTGAGTAGGTGGCAAATGTTTATAGTCTTAGCTATTTGGGAGACTGGGGTGAGAAGATCACTTGAGGCCAGATTGGAAGCTACATAACAAGACCCCATCTCTTAAAAAAAATTAGAAATTATTATGAAGTAGATCATTCTTAGCTTACCATCCAGTTTTCCCTTTAAGTCTGGGCTTGCTAATACACACTTAATCTAAACATTTTTTACTTCGTAAGCTTTCCCTTGTTAGCACAGCCTTGATTTTGGCTTGAGTACTTATATCCTAAGAAAGGCAGAATGCCAAGAAAATAAATAAATTTTTCTAAACTTGGCATGTTAGACATTAATGACTGACAATAGATCCTTGGAGATATGTACACTAAAAAATGTCTTCCAAAAGTCAAAAAGCTTATTTAAGAATGGGGCATTATATAAATATGTCCTTGAAACATTTCTACCTTGGGATATACACTGTATCTTTTCATGCAGCAGATAGCTAACAAAATTTTTAATAAAATTTTTTAGTGACTGAAAGGACAAATTCAGAATTTTTTTTTACACCTGTGTGGGTTTCTTTGCTTTCCTTGATCTCCCCTAAGGATTTTAACAAATATAATAAGATAAAGACCTGATTAGACTTGCACATTGGGAGATAACTGGGCCTGCTAATGAGAACATATTTCAAAAGTAGTGAGACTGAAGAAAAGCAGAGGGTTAAAAACTTGTTGTCAAACCTGCCCCTGACATCTGTCAACAGAGGAGACCCGTGTCCTGGCATACTTCGGTTCCTCCAAGGAAACAGGACTTTTCCTTGTCACATTCCTCCCGCAGAAATATATTGTTCACGTAAGTGTGTTTAATTGTATTAGACTTAGGAACGATAAGCCCCATTTGCCTCCATTTCTATTTTACATACCAAAATCATTGTGAATTTGAGCAATATAATCTTGGTTCTCTTATAGAATGTTTGGAGTTTCCAGATTTGCTTATTTATGGAGATGGTCCTTTCAGGGCTTTGGTTGCTAGTCTGGAAATACAGATTAAAGTAGCAGATGGAAAAAGAAAGAACATCAGAGGAAAAAAGAAAAAAAAACTTATTTAAAAAAAAAAAAGGGTTTTACTCAATCCTTCAGTCCTCCCAAGCCCTTTGGTTTTCCCACCTCTCACTTGGACAGTTAATAATACTTGACATTTATAGAGCTGCTTTCAAAACAAAGACCCAGAGGCTTAATGCACCATGTTAGCAGGCAGAGGGGAATGACTCACACGCCAGGTGCAGGGCGCCACCTCCTGCGTGAAGTGGGACAGCTGGGCCACAGCTGGTGGGTAACAAGGGCCCCAACAATGCCCCAGCACAGGAAGTAGAAAGGAATCTTGGGTCCAGTCAAAACTTCAAGGGCCACAGGGGGCAGCAGCATAAGCTAACACACTGATGGGGGATCAGTCTTACACAACATTTAGAAGCCCTCCGCGGGAGCAGAGGGAGACATTTCTGGCTTAGTCTAGTGGAGTATCAGTGGTGGGAAATTAGTTGTTCCTAATCAGTCCCGGCTGGTAGGAGGAGCAGCAGCTGTCCACAGAAATGGGAGAACCATCCCTGAAAGGGCACAGACAAGAGGCAGCGGAACCTCTGCCCTGTGGGCTTCTGCCTTCAGTGTTGGACACCAAGTAGAGGGAACACCTCCCTGCTGTACCTCAGTGTGTAGCAGACAAGGGTAAGGAACATCACTTTTCACTTCAGAGCTTAAACTAATGTGGGCAGTTTCAAATATTTTAAAGATTAGCTTCCTGGAGAGTTTGCCTCATGCCTGGAGGATTGAAACACACTTTTCAATTTGTTCACTTTTGACATTTTTAGTGCATCTCCTCAAATTACATCCAGGCAGTAAAATAAATGGCGATGAAGGCTCCAGGGCATCCTATTTTTGTTGCTGTTTTTAGAAAAAAGTTTGAAGAAAATAAAGGGAGAAAACACTCCCCCAGTTCACTTGGACCTGTTGAGCCCTTTCGGCTGATGTGAAATTGATAGTGACTGTAATAAAAATCACTATAAATATGATAAATATGTAGCTAACAAAAAGATCAAGAGTCACTGCTCTGAAATAGGAGGTTCAGAGCAGGGTGTGGTATGGATTGAAATTTAAAGTCAGCTCACGGAATCTCTTCTTGAAGAGAGCAAATGCATTTCAGCATTCAAGCCATGTTAAGAAGGATGCTGAGACCACAGCCAATAGACTCATCTCAAAAGAATGATAGGTAGTGGGCGTGACACGGGTGCCTTGCATTTACAATGTTGTTAGGAATATAAGAATAAAAACAGATGCAGTGGAGGGTCATCATGTTCTGATGTTAAAAGAAAAGCCTTATAATGTGACTCTAGAGTGTGCAAAGTTTTTCTGAGACCTGCATGGTCAGCCCTTTAAATAAAGATTCTGGGCCCTCTTCCACCTCTGCTGAATGCCATTCTCTGTGGAGGTCACTCAATGTACGTAGGAAATCAAGGGTTCTATGAGTTAGCATGATCTGGGCTTGCTAGAAATTCAGGTTCCTTGGAAGGGCCTTTGGGAATAGGACCAAGCATAATAACTAACTTTTATGAAGCATTTCTTATGTGCCAGGAAAGGTTCTGGGGATTTTTGAAACATTAGAATTTGTGTCACTCCCTACCACACCCCATGAGGTTGACATTAGAAATTTATTTTTTAATCTGAGACTTCCTGAGGTTATCTTCAAGCTTGAGCTGTCCTCATATGAGGTCTGACAATTAAGATTGAGAACTTGCCATTGTGCATGTGTTGGAAGCACTGTACAAACAACTTGCTAAGGTTTTGTAACCTTAGTATATCAGTGTTTCACACCTATGTTAGTGTCAATGTGTGGCAGTATTTTGCTGAGTGGTGTTCTTTATTGTTGTGTGTTTTTGTGTGCCATATGACAGACAGCTCTGACAGTCATTCCAAAAAAAGAGTTCCAAAATTGTTTGAAGGGTGGACTGGGACTAATGTCAGTGCCCAGCTTCCAAGGAGAGTATGGAAGATGACCAGAGTGATATTCAGCAACAAAGTATGTAGCACTTTTTCTAGGATGAGTTCATAAACTTAATTGTCAGACCTATGTGTGTGTGTGTGTGTGTGTAAAATATGATGAAAGACAGATTCAATCAAGTGCTTCAGGGGTTTGAAATAGGAAGTGAGCAAAGCCAGATTAAGGAAGTGTCTATGAGGATGGCTGGCTGAGTTTGAAGATGAAATACCATTCAAAAATTCTGGTTTGCTCTCCCATAGGTGAATTACACATTCCAGCTCCAGTAAAATCAGTCTTGGTCATGTGACTCGCTGAGCCAGTGGTATGTTCATGGAAGACTGTCACTTTGAGGTAGAAGTATCTAGGGGCCAGCAAATGCTTCACCATCATTCCTTGTCCATCTGTTGACAATGTTCCAGATAGATTTTACTGTGTCAACCTTGACTTAGGAGGGAAAGTCACATGGAGTGGAGCTTCAGCCAAGCTGTGATGAATGACAAACAATTCAGGGTCACTTGTTAGTGTAGCACATACTGGCCTATCCTGACAAACATCTTTACCCAAACCAATTCCCTTCAGGTATAAGACCACACATTGACTTGAACTAAAAATTAAAGACAATGAAGTGAGAGAAACAACAGAAGCAAACTTCCCAAGGTGGTGATTATGGGACATCCAGAATTCTCAGTCCCGGCTGCACTTTAAAATCCCTGGGAAACTATAGAAAATTATTAATGTCTGAAGCCATTCACAGATCAATTAAATCAATATTTATGTATAAATCCCACATGGATGTATTTTTTTTAAAAAACCATCAGACTATTCCTGTGTGCATCTAACATTGCTAAATAGTGGTGTAATTAAATCCTCTTGTATTCTCCATGAAGAAGTTAAGTTCAAGAGAGAAGAGATTTAACTGACATCAGTGCTGGACAGGGACAAGGTCATCATGCACTCTGTCCTCTGGTGTCCAAAATCAGTGTTCTTGCCAGAAAAAATGATAATTAAAATTAGAATAATCCTCCAGTAGTCACCCTTTGCCCCAGAGGGCATATGTTCAAAGACTCCCAGTGGATTTCTAAAACCTCAGATAGTATCAAACCCAGTATACTAAGCTGGGTTTATTTTCCTATACCTATGTACATATGATAAAAATGAATTCATCAGTTAGGCACTGTAAAATATTAACAACAATAATCAAATAGAACAATTATAATAACATGCTGCAATGAAAGTTATATGGAAGTAGAATCTCTCTTCTGCAAAAAATAACATTTATTTTTTGACTCTCATTAGTGGCAGGTAACGGAAACTGAGGAGAGTGAAAATTGCAGATAAGGAAGGAATACTGAATTGGTTTTAGAAACTAATATAATCTAGATTCAAACCCTTTCTAGAAACTTACTGTCACATCTAGCAAATCACTTCACTTTCCTGAGCCTTGTATGTTTTATCCATAAAGTGGTGATGCTGGTAACTGTATTGTAGCATCACTGAGTCCATTCTGAGATAAAGTATATTTGGAGGGATGGGACAACAGGGTTAGCATAACTATTCTGAATCCAGGCCGACCGGTTTCAACACCCATACTTGTGCCTTAGTTCTTTCAACCATAAAATGAGTTTAATGCAATATCTCCCCTTTCAAGTTTGTTGTAAAGATTACACAGAGCTGACATGCTACAAAAGGCAAAAGGCACCATCATAGTACCATCCACGTATATGATACTGACTGGAATTGTACGCACAGAAGCCCTGTACATTAGTGATTTCCTATGGGGAATTTATGAGCATAATGGGTACACATCAGGAGCTTATTAAGCAGCATGTTATTATGCTGTCTAGCATGCTGACTGGGACACGGAAAGCACTCTGTATGTGTTTGTGGAATAAAAGAAAGAATGAATACAACACGTTATTCATGGCATTAGTAGACCAGTTTTAATAAAAGGGAAAGCTGTAGGAAAAAGGGGGGGGATTAGATTCTAAGGGATCTTCACTGTGAATTAAACATATTGGATTTTATTTTCCAGGTAATGGGGAGGGAGCCACCACACAGCTCTGAGCAGAGGAATAGCATACTCAAGGCTATTTAAGGGTGATTCAGGGCAGTCATGAAAGAGACCAGTGAAAACACAGCACAAATAATCCAGTCATGAGCTAGCCGGCATCTGAAGGCAAGGGAAGAAGGGATTAGCATGAGGACAAGACACGAGTGAGTGGACAGCTCTGAGGGAGCCGGGATAAATTGTTTTCTAATGTACAGCAAGAACACTGAGGTTGGACTCCAGTGCTGCCCTTAATGTGTTCTGTGATCTCAGAAAATGAGGGAAATAAGAACCCCCTCCAGGATTGGACTCTCTAAAAGCCAAGATGATGTCATGGATCCTGCTGCTCCCTAAAATCACTCTCCCTCCAGGATCCCATCTGGGAAATTCAGAACAAGCTGGGGCAGACAAAGAACATGTTGGGGACCTGCTAGTAGCCTGTTCCACATGCCTGTCTCCCCATGGAGCCCCATGTGGGCTGCTGCCTGGACAGATCGCCTATTGCCTTCTTTTCTATGGGACAGGGTTTGTCTGTTTTCCCTGCTTTATTTAAGGGAGGTTAGGTGTGGAGGGAGTTCGGAGGTATTTTCACTGGGGCCACCGGCCAAGACACAGTTGAGCAAGCTGCCCATCCAGGCTTCCTTCTTCTCCCACCCTCCTTCCTCCTGAGGCAACGGGGGAGAGTAGAGCAAACACACATGCACACAGTTAACCACACGTGCACTCACATGCATGACCACCCAGAAATCACTCTCATCCACGCTCACACAATCACACTCACACATTCATGCGATTCAGACTCTCAGACACTTAGGCGTGAATACACAAACAGGTATACATACAGGCTCGTGTTCACATGTGCTCTCATGCACACACATTGACTCGCTCCAACACACACACAAGCGCACATTTCCTCCCACATGCATTCACATGCCTGCACACTCACCCACCCACCCTAAGGTACACATGCACACAATCACACATACAAGTATTCACACACACACTCATTCCATGGTGCAAATTACTCCCAGGCTGCCTTCATACTCCCAGGCTACTTTCATGGAGCACAGGCCTAAGGAGTATGGAATTTTCCAGCAGAAGACTGTTGGGCATGCCTGTTGTTCTGACCCAGGGTAACCACAGACCAAATACTCAGCTCCGCTGACACTCCTTGGCTCCAGAAAGACTCAAAGAAACATCGCATTGATGGAAGTCAGATTCAGAGATCTGAAAATAGCTCTGGAATTTAGGATTGAACGCGCTAGCCAATCCAGCTGGGCGGGATGTCCAAACCAAAGCTCCTTTTCTCATTCCCTGCTCAAGTCTTCATTTGTACAAGCATCAGCCTCCCGAGGGGACACGCTGCCAGGAAGGTGATTAAAACCAGCTTCTATCTAATTAAAAAATGACTGCCCTACCTTTCTTTCCAAATATGTTTGCAAATTTCTTGTAATTAAATTTTCCCCTCAAGAAAAGGCTGCTGGGTTGCTCCTGAGAGAGAAAATCAATGGCATGTGGCCAGCAATTTCCAGACCCTCCTGCTCTGATAAGGCCCAGCTCCCTGCTGCCCAGGCAGGTGAGGGCATAGAGGACCAGCCACAGCAGTCTGGGTCTCCTTCCCAGCCCATAACTCAGGGACCAAAACCCACCTGATCCCAGGTATCCTCCAGCAGATGCTATAACAGGCAGCGTGGTGATGTGGAAATGTTTTTGGAATCAGAAGGTTTGCTTCTGAGGTCTCACTCAGCCCCTCACACTTTCGGTTTTTTACTTATTTTTTATTATGTTCATGTATATTCACAGCTGATTTGGGTTCCTAAAGAGTCTGAGGTTTCTGTACAGGCAATTTTCAAGCCACAAATGTCCAACTTATGTATAACTCACACTTTACAAATGGTGGCTATTACAGTAAAGTCCCCACACTACAAACATCATAGAACTCATACTTAAAAGTGGAAGCAATTACAAATAATAGGTAAATTTACCTGTTCAAACTTACCTACAGATTCAACTTCAGAACAAACCTACAGTACCTATTTATCTCATTCATTCCCTGAGGACTGCTTATATACAAACAGGCTGGCCAGAAGCAAATAAAAGCCAGCTCAAGGAAGGGAAAAAGCAAACGTGCTAAGCGTGAGGTCTCATGATGCTGCAATAACCACCTGCTAACTGGGAAAAAAGGAAAACATGAAGAGCCACATGTCCCCTTAGTCATGAGAGACGAGGCCTCAGACTCCCAAGAAAAGATTCTTTTGTCGGTTTTTCTTCCTGAGCATAAATTCTTAAGAGATCTGACTTGAGATATGTTCTAGGGAATATTGATAAATAGACTGAGCAAATCCCTCTGCGCTGATTTTTGCATCACTCATGACTGTGCCAGCCCAAGCACTTTGATTTGGGTATTTTCCCTTGCTTTATTGTCAAGCAAAGCTTAAAAGCACCATACCCAGGTTACCTGTAAATGTTAAATGAGATAATACTTCAGATAGCGCTGTCTCAGTAGTAAATGTAAATACATACTTGTAAGTATGAAGTGTGCATATTAATTCATAGTTTGTGAGGCACTCACAGCTGGGGGAGAGTCCTGGGCTCTGTTGTGCTTTCAGCCTTAATTTTACCACCACCAACCCACCCCACTCCGCCCCACCCCCCCAGCAGGGCAGCCGAGCTTTACCACGAGGACACACTTCCTTTGGGTAACATAAGCTTTCTGGATAAGGCAAGACAGGTCCTTAGAAGGGAGAGATGACCCCACAATAGCTAAGTTCCCTTTACACATTTCATGTGACACCTGAGACTGGCCTCTATCCCAAATTGGAAGCCCCTGGGACTCTTTTGCAAGCCAATTAGCAGGCGCTTCTCATGAAGAAAGGCCTTACCTAATGCTCTCTTCCACTCTTTGGAAAACACGGCCTTAAGTGAAACAATGTATAACAAGGTTTAGCCTAGGCTAATTGATATAAACAAGAGTTAAGTTCCTACAGCATACTTCTGGCGACAAAAACATCACCAGACTTCTAAACTAGGACCTGAAATAGTCCTAATATTAAACATTGGAATAAATGTGAGCTTGTAATGTGAGCTATTTAAGAAAGATGAATAAAAACAAGAAAGATGATTATTTACTCAGTTTTCTAGTTTGGGGTCTTGGGTGCCAGAAGCCCATCCCAGCAGCTCAGGGTACCAGGCAGGTACTAGCCCTGGACAGGACTCCATCCCACGAAAGGGCACCACATGGGCACACACACACATGCACACTGGCGCCACTTAGACATACCAGTAAACCTATCTTTGAGAGGAGCGAGGAAACCAGAGGACCCGGACAAACCCCACGTGGACATGGGGAGAAGGTGCAGATTCTATACACACAGAGGCCACTTCCAGGAATCTGTTTGTTTTTTCTCATCAACCTTATAACAAAATGACATTGCATGAAATGACGTTATTTGAGGACCTGCTATATGTAGATTTATTGCAATTAACAGCTATGTATTTCTAAGGCTCAAAAAGAAACTAAATTGACCCACCCCAAGCACAGCTTCTTGCAGCTGCAAGCCTTTCTGGTACATTCTCTGGCTTCTTTGGTTTCCACTGACCTGTTCCTTAGCCCAGTAATCAACCACAAAGCTTTCACCCACAGTGAATTGCTCAGCTCTGACACCACACCCTTCAGGGAGGGCCCCCGCCAGGTTCTAAAGCAAGTTCAGCTGGTAATTTTACTACAAATTGCTGCAAGTGTGGAACCTCCTGGGGCCTGATTTAATAGCTCCCCCTCCAGTCAGATGGCAGCTTGATGGACAGCGGGGAAGGGAGGTTGGAAGGCCCCTGGCTACGTGGTAGGTTTTGTTTTTTTTTTAAGTTTGTATTTGTTATTTGGAAATCTGTGATTCATGCTCATAAACGGGTGTGTGTGCAGGGGAGAGACAGAAGCAACGAATGCTTTTGATTTTCCTTGCAAGGCCAGAGGATGCGAGCAAGCTCTGTATGCCCAGAGAAAGTGACTGTCACAGCCACTCTGAGCGAAGTCCCCTGACTGCATGGTAAGGCCACACCTCAGCTGGCCTTTCATGAGCCCTTCCATCCGTGATATCTCCAGTTTTGCCTGAGGAGCTAAAGTGAACACTTGGACTTCATCTTTGCCTTGAATTTTAAGTAGCAGACCAGGGCCATTTAGAGGCCAGCTCAGCAAAGGCAACTCCCCGGTGCTGAAATAGCCACGCTGAGACTCTCACTGGCCAGAACGCCTGTGTGGGGTTCGGCGTAGACTAATGAACCACAGAAAGACGGTCTCTGCAATCTGGAATGCTCAGGGATTCCATCCCAGAAGGAAATGAGTAACATCCCTGATTTAAGGATTAATGTATTATTAAAATAGCTGCCCGGAGAAGCAGTGGTTACACTGTGGCTTCGGCAGGGCGGAGAGGCACCTGGCAAGCCTGGCTCAGTTCTGCTGACTCACTGGGTGGCTTTGGCAACTTAGCTCCCCTCCTCTGGGCCTTCATTTTCTTCTCTGTAACAGGGGAATTATAATAACCTCCCCACAAAGTTGTCATAAAAATTTAATGTGATCCTTTCTTCTTAATTGCTTGATGGAGCCTGGCCTGGGAAGGCACTCAGCAAGTGGCAACGATTAATTAAGCATCCATGATGTTTATATATTTTTTCAAGTGGGATCTCAAGCACTTTTATTTTCTACTGATTGCCTCTAGCCCCACTCCTTTTCATCACTTTTTGCAACGCCACAATGCCCTAGGGGTCACATCACATAGCTTCCATTTACTGCCTGGAATCAGAACAGTGTCACTGGAGTATGCAAGGCTAAGTTCCATCCTATTAACAGCTGCAGTCGACTACCCTCACCTAACTATCTGCTTTGCCTCACCTTCCGTGGGTAGGAGACACGGTCTGCTGTTCCCTCTGCTTCTCCTCCTCTCTTCTGGTCCGGCAGCTCTGGGAGAGGAGAGATCATCTCCCAAGAACATCCTCCTGCAGTGTTAGCATGAGGGACTGTCTGCAATTTTCTGCAGTTACACAGCACCTGGCCAAGGGAAACCTGATTCCCCATTCTTTCAAACAACCCCAATCTTTAGTCTTTACTTGGCTTAGATTGGAGAGACCTCAGCTCTTCCCATGAAAATCACAACAAATTCCTAGTACCCTCAAACACTTTGAAATCCAGAGATTTCTTCCGGTACCTGTCTTCCCACATTCTGCTTCTACAGACTGTGGCAGGGAAGACGATGGCTGGGGGTAGGAGCTCTAACTGCCCTCTGCTTGTGTGGTCTGCTTTGGGAGGGTCTTTGTGGGCTCACTCTCAGGCCGCAGAACAGAGCTTCTCATATCACAGTGTGCATCTTCTGGAAGGCTTGTTCAAACCCAGAGGGTTGGGCCTCAGCCCCAGAGTTTCTGATGTAGTGAGTCTAGAGTCGAGTCAGGGGATTTGCATTTTTTCCTAACTAGCTCTCAGCTGAGCTTGATACCCATGAACCCAGGACTCACTTTGAGAACCACTGTGCCAGAGAATGTGGATTTCTTCACATGTCTTTTTGAGCTCACTTTTGTGCATGCCGTCTCTCCCAGGATCCATTTAGCCTGACAATGCTCCATGGCCACATGGCCAATATTTTTAGTCCAATATAGAACAGGACATTAGATTTTGGAGAATCAAATAATTTTTCCAGGATCAAATAACCAGTAAGTGAAATGGTGAGGTCTGATAATCTGATTTGCCTGACTCTAAACTTCTGATCTTTCAGACTGTTTTTTTCTCATGGATGAAAAGAGTTCAGCAGGAAACAAACCGTTGTTCACTTCTTCCAGCTGAAAAGCCCAAGCTGGGTATGTGTGTATGGGGAGAGGGGGAGAGAACCCTTCCCCAGACTCCGTGCCCTTCCTGTGATTGGTGGATCAGAGGTAGCACCTGACCTAGAAGCTCCTGTTTGTGCCTCTGAAATGTTATATACTGAGACAGAAAGAAAAATCCCTTTTGTACGTGGGACTGGAACATGTAAAATTCAGGAATTGTTGGCCTCTCTTTTGTGTCTTAGGTATAGAGGCCTCATCTGCAACTCCAGAGGCCTGAGCTGGCACCATGGGCAAAAGTCACCAACCCATTCAGGGCTCCCCTCAAACTCCGGTCCTGGCTTTAGTCCACAGGCCTGAGCTATTGGGTTCCATGCCATGACCCAATGGTCTTCTAATAACCTTCCCCTACTCCCAATCCTGTTAGCCTTGCTTGACCCTTTCCCTTATGCTGCCTGGAGGCCATTCTCCTGCCACCTGTAACCTGTAGCTTCTTTCCTAATACAGTACCCATGGCAATATTCCACAAATCTTTATAGTTTGGCATTCTGTGAAAGACCCATGATCTCCTAGCCAAATTATAATAACCACTTTATTGGTCATTTTTGGCAACAAAGAACATGGTAGCCATGCTTTCTTTTATTTAGTTTTGGTCTCCTATCTCTAGAAGTGCTTAGCATTGGCAAGTGTATTTGGGGTAAGGGGGAGTGAGGGGTGTGTGGACAGACACAGACCACACCTAATCTGTGCTCGCTGCAGAGCCTGGCCCCGTTTGTTGCCAGGTCCCTTGATCACTGGTCTGCCATATGATGCTTCCCTTCAGGTGTACTCTGGAAGGGGGGGCACGTGACATCCTGCCCTCTGAAATCCTCCCTGGCTTTGCAAGCACTGAGCACTATGACAAGAGTTTGTTTCCCTCTCCTCCCAATGTGAGTTTATCCCCCAAGAAAGGCCAAAATAACACCATCAATCAATGGGGCTTGTTGTTTTTTTTCTAAAGCTCACATCCAAGTTGTTGGGATTAGCACTGTGTTATTGCCCCACACAGAGCCACCCACAGAGTCCTCATTAGGCCCCCTGGCTACTCAGGAAGTCATGACTCAGCTGGTGAAGCCAAGTGAGAGGGCAGGTCTTTTAAGGGTAATTTAGCTACGTGGAGAAGCACTGATTTACTCTTTTTTCTCCCCCAGATGATGAAGACTGTGGCTAAGTGTTCTTGGGCTGGGGACAGGATTGTGGGTACCCTGAGACTCCTCCACCCTCCTCTCCCAGACTGTGTCCTGAAACATCTTTGCAAATAGCTTCTGAACCCAGTTGTTGGAATGCCCCCCCTTTCCCTTTTCTTGGCTTCTCTCTGTCAGCTCACATAGCCTGTGAGAAGAACCAGAAAGATGGGAACCTAATGTGAAGCAGGTCAAGTTTAGATTGGAAGAAGGGAATGCACCCTGAGTTGCTGGACATGTGTGTGTGGGGGCGGGGGGCAGGTGGTGAAGTCAAGTAGTTGGAGTGGTGGCAGGGCCACTTCATGTAGCTGTGCACACTCTACCCTGCACACCTCCAGGGGGTGCCATTCACATAGACCATGATGCAAATGTCACCCTCCAGGTGACATCATGGACCACCTTTAGTCTAGTTTCTCCTTATTGACTTTAACCACATTTCTCTTATGTCCTTGCTAAAAAAAAAAAAAAAAAAGGAATGTTTTAAAACAAATGATCATCCACAGAAAGACTTTCCATTTTATGATACATCAACAAAAAAATAAGCCAGAGATGAGCTAATGAAAAAGGCAGTGGTGTGCTGGAATCCATTTGTGCCATCCTGTACGAGACAATTCTAGCATCTCTACCCATCTGTGTGTTCAATGATTTTGCATTGGTAACTTGAAATTGGCCATGGTGGATTATTTACACCACAGAAATTGGCCTCCCTTCTACCTTCTACGAGAGCTGTTTCTTAAGCCTTTATCAGCATACCACTGTCATTAGCTAACTCTTCCTCTAAGTTTTCAATTTCTATAGAGGATGAAGGTTACTTAAAAATGTCTATATTTTTATAGTTGCTTTCCTAAAATGAAACTTTGCTTGGTATACCTCATAAAAGCCGTCATCCCTAGCCCAGCCCTATGGCATCTTTGATTCTTAGATGATGAGCTAAGGTAGGCACTTAAACTCTCTTTCCACATTAAACACATTATCATGAAATAACATTTGGCAGACAGACAATATTCTAGAAATATTTCCAGGGGAATGGTTATGTCATAATCCTTTAAGCTTTTACTATTGATTGAAACTTAGTAAACCTGAAAAAGTTCACTGATAAGGATTTCAGTTTAGCTTTTTAAAAAGTTTTCAACTCTATGAAGGTGAAAGTATGTATTTTGTAATAACTAAATTGTATTTATTTTAGCTTAATTGTAATTGTATTTTGCAATAACTAAAAAGTCACTAATTCTGATAAGATTTGAACCTCTTTAGTTCTAAGAGTATATAGTGATTTTTTAAAATTCTTAAACTTCTATCTCTTTCTCTTTATTATGTAAGATTTTTCTCAAAGGCATCCATATAAGAAGGCTCTTATCTCTGCTACTGGATTTAGACATAGTGTGATTGTTTTTCCCTCAGTTAATGAGGTAAGTCATAATTGTACCACTAATAAGCATTTATATAGCCATTTGCAAGTATTAATGAGTTAATCTATACCATCTGCCTTTGAGATGCTTAAAAGAAAAGAAGAAAGCAGTCTAAAACTTTTCATAACCTCAGAGCCCTATATTCTTCACCAAGGAAAGGGGAGGGGGAAGAAGCATTTCCCATGACTTGTCCCAAGTTCACTCATCAGCTGGTCATAAATGTGTGTAGTTCCCAGAATGAGGAGGAGAATTTCCAGAGCAATATATTTTATCAAACTTTTCTTTCCCACTTATAAATATTTATTAAGCTAGATTATAAAATATAAAGTGGGTAATATGATTCAAACAATGGAAACATGGATGTGTCTCCATGACACTATAAATTAACCTTTAATTTGTTGAGTGTACGAATTTGCCAGACACTGAGGTGGGCCACAATTCACAAACATTCCTTCATTTGATCCTCATAGCAACGAGGTGAGGGCAGTAGTGCTTGGTCCACAGATGAAGGAATGGCGTCTCCGAGGGGTCAGTTACTCCCCAGATGTTCCACAGTTGGTAAGTGGCCGTCGTCTTTGGTGTTTGCGCCAGTTCCGTGGTACATGTTTATGCCATTTGTATAATTTCTACCATGACCTCATGCAACTGTAAAATTATATATAGCATTAGATCAATAGAATCCCAGGGTAGAAAATAAACAGAAAATGATTCTTCTTGATGTCAGAAGCAGAACACATTTTGGTCTTCAGGGAGTGCTGAATATTTCACTTGAGAACCAGGAAAAAAATAGCCAGTTTTTCTAGTTCATAAGCTTCCATTGGCCCTCTTGTCTAGCAGTTGTCTTCAAGAATGGGCCAGAAAAGAGCAAGCTGAGCCTCCACCACCTCTCAAACTCTATAGGAACTCCTGGGGAAACAGCCTCATTGGCCGAGAGGGCTTACTAAAGAAAAAAGAAACTTTTTCTTTGTGAAATAGTAATTGGTGGAGCTCTTAAAATATCTGGAAATATAACAAACACTGCACTCAGTGAAATGTGTTTGGAATCAACTGTCAAACTTGCTGAAGATGAAAAAAATATTATATGTCTTCAGCAATAACAACATCTGCATCATCTGGTGTACATCTGGCAGGCATTCTTTCACGAATGATCCAGCTAATCCAAGTGCATCTCTGCTTACAGGTACAAAGCAGAGCCAAGTAAAAAACCTAGTAGGGAAAGAGAATAATTTCGCTGTCAGAAAATTCGTAGTGCCCCAAATCTCTGGGATCAAGGCACCAAGTAATGACAGTGAACCTCCGTTTCTATTGCCTTTGAAGGGATTATGAAAAAGGCAGGACCTCTCAGGATTTGATGCTGTAAAAGTGACCTTTAAAGGTTCGTAAGTGGTAGACACTCCTGATTGGTCTACCCAGGAGTGCAGTCGGCCCACGGTGGCAGGGTTTTAGCAGAACATGATCTTGGATTCCTTTTCTGGTTTACTTCAGGGAACTCTGGGTTCTGTTT
This sequence comes from Galagoides demidoff, assembly GCA_963574575.1. NCBI lineage: Eukaryota > Metazoa > Chordata > Mammalia > Primates > Galagidae > Galagoides > Galagoides demidoff. Next base: position 29,466 of record CAUYQV010044329.1, on the reverse strand, counting down.
CACATAAAATTTTTACCTGTATTTGTTAATGAACCAAATAAGAAAGAAGATGCATGAGGAAATATAGAGAATTATCACAAGTTAGAGAAAGAGGAACCTTTTCAACCTCCCGAGATTTAGCACCTTTCTTTAAACACAAGAGGCCCCGGTCACAGAACCCGTGTATTTCATAGTGAAAGAAATACATTGTAGTTATCTCTGCTGGCAGAAATCATTGCTGTACCTTGCCTCTATCAAAGAAAACACTGTACATCAGAAATTGATAACAACTATAAAGGTATGTCAAAAAAGAACCTTCAAAAATAATAGCAAGGAATTAAGATGAATGAATTAAGTTTAGCAGAAACTTCTACACTACGATGAACAATGTCTTTAAATATAGTCATACTTCTAAGTTTAATATGTCCAGTAGAAGCAAGAAAATCAGATCTTACTTTTATGCTCCTAAGTAACAAACACAAGTGCTTTTGCTATATTCATCATGTGTTTCATACTTCCCAAGACTGAAAATACAGATTTTCTTTTCCTCCATATGTTACCATTTCTGCAGGATCTGGGTGCTTAGTGGAGAGTACGGAGGTGTAGACCTTTATGGTGGAAAACACAGCATCATACATGAGGCACACCTTTACAGCTAATTTGTCCTGCTACACTTTTAAGCCAAGAGATGCTATAAAAATTGGTCACGTAAAAAGATCCTGGTGAAAAAAAAAAAGTGCAGGTGTATTTATTCTACAGATACAGAGAGACCAAGATAGGTATATATAGCTATATAACTATAAAGAGCATCTCTGTATCCTAAGGGCACAAAACAATGAACAGAACAGTACATTTTTACCCCCATATACCTTATTCCAGATCCCTATCAAATTGGATTCTGAATGAGAAACCCATTAGTCTGTTATGTTTTTGTTCTATCATTAATAATTTTTGTGTTCATTTTTCAACAACAAACTTCCTCAGGAAGGCTCAATACAGAGAGACGTAATTATTGAGGACAAATTCTCCCCTACTGTTGCATAAACATGCATTGTCGAAACTCTTAATGGATGTGTATTTTTCCTTAAGGTAAGAATCTGGAATTGGCAGCCCAGAGAAACACCCTGAACTTCACAGGCCTCCAAGGTCCTGTGTTCATTCCACATATCCTGAATTTTATTACTGTCGCATTAACTCGTAGGTGTAAAGTTTGTAATGACAGGTTAGGTATGAATCACTTAGCTTAGATGGACAAAAGGTCTGTGTCCACAGGAGGGGACAGCAGTGGGGGGTGTGCTCCATCTTGCCTTCTCTAGATTATTGCCACCACATGTACCAGTTCTGGTCCATGATGCAGGTTATAGGGCTGCAAGCAATCTTCCAGATGTTGGAGGGCCCCCTAAACACCTCATGGTTGGCAGTGGGCCCAAGGTGGGACCTGCACCTCTGGCAGCTTTTGCCCATGAGATTTGGGGTAAGAGAGAGCAAACCCTTTAGGACAGCTGTTTAAAATAACACCAACTTTGCCAATAGATGGAAGACTGCAGTTAGCTCCCAACCTCCCCACCCCCTGTTCCCAGAAACCTTGTTAGGTAAGTGCCCTGTTGCTCTAGGTTACAAAACAGTGCATTGCTACACAGAGGAAAACTTGCTTCCATTTGAGCAGGGCTTTGGAGTTGACAGGGCACCTCTGCATTAGATTGTACCTTGACACACAGCAGCCCTGCTAGGCAGCTGTGCACTGAACTGCTACACTTGGGTCTAGCTTGACCCTCTTTGTTTCCTCTGACTCATAGGATCCACCTGGTCATCACACCCAGTCCTGATTCTGGCTGGATGTTTTCTTTTGTTTTGTTTTTACCATTGGCTCCTGACTCAGCTGGAGTTCTCCAGGAGGTAGACACTGAGATGAAAGGAGGATGAGAAGAGAAAGGTTTATGGGGAACCTGTGAAAAGAAAATGGAAGAAGCAGGATTGGGGAGAGGAAGCTGTCAGAGAGTCCTGCAGATCTGAGGGCTCCGCCAGCCCCGAAGCATCTCCAAGCAGAGTTTGCCTTCCAGAGAGGGTCCGTGTGGGGTGGGGATGGAAATGGCCAGCCACTTGTGTTACTGTTTGCTCAATTATGGGCTGGGGCCACCTGCAAAGGGTCTCCCCTTGGCTATCCCCACCTTGCTGGGTCACTCATCAGGAACACTTGAGAATGGCAAGATTGATATGTTTTCTTCAAGGTCAGTTTCACCAAAAAGCAGCCACTAGAAGAAAAGCATTTACCAAGCATTTCCAAGAAATCAACTCAAAGTTGGATATTTTAGGGATTTCTTATATTAACATGATCAGAAGAGTAAAAATTGAGCAAGATTAATCATTGTGGAGAAAGGTAAATTGTAGCACTATCAAAAAGGAGTATCACTGTATGTTCCAATTAAATCTGAAACACAGACTTGAGTGTATCTTATGAGACCTTCTGAAGGGTTAAGTTTGAGTTTTTGAGTACATGAAATAATTTTGACTATTTCAAATGGCCCTCCCTTTTCCTTCTTTTTATTAATTTTGTAATAAGAAGTATTTATTCCCCAAAGTGAGAATTCACAAATGCACTTCAAGGTTCATGCTGTATTTATCATTGGCTGAATCAGTTTAGTGTGAGGCAGATGACCAAAGTCACTGAAGGTGTCCTTGTAATACAGTTAGTTTAAACCAAGGCACATAGTAACCTGTAGCCATCAGAAACAGAAGTAATTACGTTTGTTTTGTTTACTCGTTCTTTCTTCCTTTGCTAGGCACTGAAGATCCAAGGATGAATATCTTTATCCATCCTCATGTTGCACTCCAGTGCCTCCAACAGGAAAGTATAGACTTCAAAAAGCTTTCTACTTAAAAAAAAAATTAAAATAAAAGTAGGAGATTATGTCCTACAATCCTCAAAGCACAAAAGAAGACATCATGGCATCCATGAGCATATGCCATGGTAATGAGTGGTCTGGAGCAGGGATCAAAATTCAGACACTCTCACATGAGCATGGTGTACCAGCCAGAGACTCCCACAAATATGACAGATTATTCCCATCAACAAAAGCCCATTTAGTAACTTTGACCAATGCTACATTTTTAGATTTATCTAACATGGAGAGGGAGAAGGCAAGAATGAAGGCTATCACCTGCAAAAATTATTATCATTGGTCGGTGCGGTGGCACATGGCTGTAGTCCTAGCACTCTGGAAGGCCAAATTAGGTGGATTGCTTGAGCTCAGGAGTTCGAGACTAGCCTGAGCAAGAGCAAGACCCCGTCTGTACTATGAATAAAAAAACTAGCTGGGCATTCTAGTGTATGCCTGTAGTCTCAGCTACTTGGGAAGCTGAGGCAGAAGGATGGCTTGAGCCCAAGAGTTTGTTGCTGTGAGCTACAATGGGCATTCTACCTAGCGGAACAGAGTGAGACTCTGTCTCAAAAAAAAGGAAACGAAAAATTACTATCTCCCTCCCTCTGAATTACCACCTGTTCTACTAACTTGCTATGCATTAGTCCCAAGACTCCGGGATCCATAGTTCAGTTGTATAGATTATAAAATATTTTGTGTGTCCTTTCCCTGGTTGACACTTGATTTTAGGATTGAAATTAAGAATGATTTCAATTTAGAAATTATTTGTCCTTTGGATCAGAAACATTGGTGGCCCAAAATTGCTGTACATGTGATTGTAATTGATTTATGAATTATCTCCTAGAACAACGTCCCTTTGTAAGGAGATTGTACAGAATATATTAGCATGATTTCCTACCTACCTTGAAAAGCTTTTGGTAATGAATCTGTAAGTAGCCAAGAAGGGATCTGATCTCTCCTCCATTAATAATTTATTATGTAAAGATATTTCCAACCAAAATTGTGTAGGATCAAGAAAAAAAGCAACAAGAAAATAGAGGATGATTTCTAATCCTTGTCAGGTAAGTTTGGTTGAAATTTTGTAGAATAAGAATATTTGAAATTCCATATTTATAACAAGGGAACGAGAAGGAAATTAACATTACCTAATCCTCCAGGTAGGCATTTAAACAGGACATTTCTTCTTTACCATTAAGATAATGAACCACCCTGCCTGTTTCAGAGTGTCATGGTGGTCAAATTCAGTGCTTTGTAAATATCAAGAATATGACAATTAGAGCATAGTAGAATATAAATAGGAAATTTCAAAAAGAAAACTTAAATCATTCCTAATAATTCAAGGTTAGCAAATGTAAACCAACTTTAAAGAGAAGGGCAAGCAGAAAATGTCTGCTATTTTTCAATATTTTAATTTACTAAATTAAACAACTGCATTTAATTGGCTTTGAAGCATATTTCAAATATGTATAGCAGCTAAGAATAAAAATAAATTATATCTTAAGGAAATGAATCTTAGAAAAAGATATTTAGATAGGCATAAAGTGGGCTAACATTTAGTGCTAAGAATTTCCAGTAAGTAACAAAAATAACAAAAAATTATGTATAATCATCACTGATTCACATGATCAATATGGCAAAATAAATTAAAAGCTCAAAGAAAATCTTCTTCTGGAATTAAGATTGAGAATCACCTCTTACATGGATCATTTAAAGAAGATAGTTTTGAACAATGTCTTCAACAATATCTTTACAGTAAAACCAACCAAAGGCTTTCATGGGGCTATTTTTTGCATGTACAGCAGTTTTGGACCAATGTTTCTGATCCAAAGGACAAATAATTTCTAAATTGAAAAAACCAAAACACATCACTGTAGAAGCAATTTTTCTGTTGAGGGTTGGGGGGAAGGAGTGATGATATTTCTGAAAATTGAGATACAACACATTGCATTAATCTGAAATATTTAACTGTTTTAAAAAATGAATATATAACGGGAAATCTTCACTCAGAATATTTGAATTTATAAAGTGAACATGTTGTCTCATTATGACCAACAGATCACCCTGCAATTAAAAGAATGCTTGTTGATGTACAGTTAATACCGCAGCTCCATCCGCAGAGACCGAGGAAGTGCGTAAGTGATCACTTTCAAAAGTTCTACCAGTGACATCTGTTTGTTTTTGCTATATCTGTGTTTTGTAACACAAAATTTATGAAGTTTTCAACATGAAATAATCTAAATCCTCCATCTCATATCATAATGATTAAGGGATTTTGACATCAAGGCTTAGCTGCTGGATCATACCTCCTCTGTGTAAATGGTTCATATATTTAGATTCCTGGCTAAGTGGTCTTCTGTTCAGTTCCTACAGTGTAGCGCTTTTGTTGGGAGTTACAATTTACATGCTTTAGGAGTCAGTTGAGTAATATTTATATTTCAGCCATTTCTACCAAACATCAAACCAAGACATTGGCCAGAACTAGAAGCAGTACTAGAACACAGCATCAAATGTCAAGTCTATCCATTTTGTGTAAGTATAACTAAGAAGACATTGATGAAGTTCTCTGGGCTGAATTCAGTAAGTTCAGGACCCGAAGACTCCCACCGTAGGAATTTGTGGGGCACATTTTCAGTTCAGGTTAATGAGGCCTTTTTAGAAGGTCCCAGTGCTCCTTTCTCTCTGGTACCTTGGGCATCGCTTGTGGTACCCTGAAAAAGCCAAAATAAAGAATGAAAACCTTTATCCCAGTGCTTTTTTGTCGTCATTGGATTAGTTGAACAGCGTTTTGTTTCCCATCATTTTTATCCTGAGAACACATGTATGGTGCTTTTGACTGGCCAGGATTCTTGCCTTGACTTTGTTTCTGCTGACCCTTTTTAAGAAGCAGCCCAGGGTTAATTTTGGGCTGTGTGGTAACATCCCTTTGAATGCAGTTACCTCTATGCAAGGCTTTTATTTAATCTATCTGCATGAAGTTTGAGGGCTCTCAGCCTGATTGCTGATACTCAGAGTACAAAAGCACAACCTCCATGTGGTGTATAATAGCTGGCTCCCCCAGAATGACAATAAATCCTCCAATCCCTACCCCAAAAGGAGCCAGGTTTTTCTTTTAATCAATTACCCATGACACCTTGAAGAGCCCCTTCTCCAAGAAAGTGTTTAGAATAGAGAATCAAGCAGTCGTACATGGTGCCAGACAGTGTGACACTCTGACCAGGATGAGAGCAGTCAATGACAAATTTCCAAAGATTATACTATTCATCATACTTACTAACCTAATATATCTATGTATTGATCATGTATACATTTCAATCAGATAAATATGTATTATGTATGCACATACATATGCAACACTTTTGCTACTTTACTGTATCTGGTTGGAAATGTGTGATAGGCTTATTAGGAATGACAAAACCAGTCAAATCAGTTAAGCAATTTGGAAAAAGAGAAAAGCAAAGGAGAAATAAAAAATCAAGGAATGAAGGGGACTTTCAACTATGGTAGAGTGAGCATGGAGGGTCCATCTTTGCACCTTGTTTCAAATCATGAAGTTTAACTCTCTGGGAGATATTTCCACTAGAAGTAGAGGGAAGATAAAGAGTAGATAAATGGCCTAGGGATAGGATCTGTAGGGAGCTGTGCAGGGGAACATCCCCCAGATACACCGTCCCCTGGTCCTGAACCAGCAATGCGTTGAGGACTTACCTTCCACCCAGATGCCGAGTGTCAGGCATGAGCTCACTCATGGTGGGAAACAAGGAAGAATTGGAAATGGATAAAGAGAGAAGAAGCCCCACTTCATAAGCTCAATAATTTCTCAGAGGAGAAAGCAGGCCAGTCATTCTCTATTGCCAGGACATCTAGAACATGCTGGAAGAAATGGGTGTATGTGGCCAGAGAGACTGGGGGAAGCCAAGGGAGGATTTATTTATTATAAACTTCATTTGATCCTGCCCCATGTCCCTAGTTGCCTTAGACATGTGACTATGAGGTTATAGCAAGGACATGCAGACCCTGTTTCAGGGATTGATTTCTCTTGGAGTTTACATATTCCTCCAGCGAAGTTAGTGACATGCTAATATTCTAGCTCAAGTGCTCTGATGAAGTAGATGAGTCTAACCTAATCCACTTTCTCCCAAGGACCTTCTAGAGATGATGCTATGTGCTCTAGGATGTAATTTCGACATTTCCCATCCAGAAAAAGAGGAATAAATTAAATCATAACTATTACATTCCATCTCAAACAGATGATTGCATAAGAATGTGTAGAAGAAGTTTTGATCAGGAAGGATTAGGAATAGGGCCATAAACCACAATCCCAGTCTACCCACTGGGGTCCTGAATAACGTCAGGCTCACCCTCAGAAATGCGTGGAATTCAATAGCAGCACATTGTGTGTGTGTGTGTGTGTGTGTGTGTGCATGTGTGTAGGACTGGATCAATAAAAGTAAGCCTCAATACACATATTTAGAGATCATCCTGAAGTGAGCACGTTATAATTAGAAGCACAAAAGATGTACCCATAAAACTGTGGCCCGTGGAGCAAGGTTGGACACTGCAAATGCTGGGCAGCTGAGGGAACCGGAATGGAGGGAGAGTCTAAGAAGATCCCCTGTCAACAGGAGACTCGCTGGTTCCAGGAGACCTTGGAGTGCCCAGGGGTTTCTGCATTCCCATTGACATCCCAGGCATCCCATTGACCTGCTTTTTAGGAATATTCTATCTATCAGATAAAGAAAGAAGGAGGGAAGCAAGGTGTCCCTCAGTAACACTGTCGGGCTACCCTGGAAGACCCCGTACTGATTTGACAGTGATTTCCAGGATAACAATATCTATTGAGCTTCCTTTTTGCAAAAGGAGATACCAGAGAGACTTAGAAAATATCTATAACATTCTCTTTTCTGAAAAAGAATGGATAATCCTTTTGGGAGAAAAGTCACATGTGAAATGAATAAAATCACTACCGCATATAAAAAAGTAACGACCTTCTTTTTCCATGGACTATTCCTGGCCTATATAAAAGCTGTATTTTGAGGCATCCATGTCCTAACATCATCAGTAATGCTGAGTTTTCTTTCTGTTTGTTAAATGTTCATGTCTCCTAAGAGAGCCAAGGGAGACAGAAAAATAAAAAGTGTGCTCTTGTTCGAAAATGGCTTTCAAAGGTTAGAAGAGATTCCAAAACTAATGATCATCAGCATGATTTTGCTTTTGGGTTCAAGAGTCTGAATTATTGCCTGTTCTTGAAACTGTGGCTTAAGTGTTTATTAGGCTGGGCTGGTGCGGGCTCCCTGACTAAGATGTGGCTTGAATGCCAAGGAGTCCAGTCCCCTGTGCACAATCCAATCTTCTTTTATTATTCCTAGAAGATCCTTGCAATCACATGAAGAGCTCTTGTGTTTCTCAGCCTGGAAGCTCTGATTTCCTTGTTCTCGTTAGTTAGATCTCCGGAGTTAAACCTCCCTGCCCATGGGGGACATGGCAGAGTGGGGGGCTAGCCGTGAGGCACGTTGCTCCCTATGTGAGCGGACAGGATGAAGGTGATGAAATAGACAGGGATCCACACTGCTGCTCTGAATACCAAGCAGCAAGGATAAAAGGCAAATGAAGTCTGCAGGATTTATGACAGACGTGCTCAGGAGAATAGAAAGAAGGGGAGGCTTTGTATCCAGGGCGGCAATGGTGCGGTCAGCAATGAAAAGCAGAAGAACCCAGGATAAGCACTGCTCGGTGGAACAATGGGAGAGAAATGTGTCCTTATGAGGAAAAAAAAATCCAAAAGAAATTGATCTTAAGATACATGAGAATGAGTTCTTCGTGTAGGGATGGGAAAAAGAAAAACAAAGCCTAGACACACTTTGTAGGAATGGTCAAGTGCACGTATAGCAGTTTATACCAGAAGTGGAAGGAGTTCAGATTCCTGCCTTTCAATCCCTAACAGTAAATCCTAGAAGCATTACCCGGGCGGGTGGCATGAATCAATTCCTCTCTTTGTTTGCAACATAAGGCATTAAGATGAGCTTGAAAATACCCTGGTTTTTCTATAGAATTATGTCATTTGTGACGTTTCGGAGGCTTGAAATCTGTGTGTATATGTGTGTGTTTCATTCATGTAGGAAATATTCTTAGAGAATAACACCGTTTTGCAAACCACTTACCACATAGCAAACACCACAGCCCTGGTTCTAAATCAAAATTCCTGCTTTGTGCCCTCACTCTCATCAACAACAGTGAAAGGTCCAAGATTTCATCCTATTTGCAAGTTAACAAATCAGCCTACCACAGTTTTACAGACACTGGCAGAAAACACAAGACTCCTGGCCCAGAGACAAAAGACTATTACAGCACAGCAAGCAGCAGGTCATGGCATATTTGTGTCAGTTTCCTTGCTTGTCAAATCTCATGGGGCAGTGCAGATGGGACCAGATGACTATGTGCACACACAGTGCCCTGTGTTAAATAGAGGAACCCTGAGCTGAAGAAACACAAATCGTTTATAATGTCTGTCCTTTGCTCCAGAGACACGCTATCTATCTCTTTCTTCCAAGGACATTTGCAAAACAAGCATCCTTGAAATGATAACACAAAATGAAGGCAGTCAGTCTTTATTCTTAAAAGAGGTGCAGAAATTCAAGAAACCCATGGAGAATTGTCTCCCCAAACCACTTACACCCTGAATTTACAACAGTTTCTTCTCTTTTATGGGTTTAATATTTTCATATTTTTAAATAAAGATGTTAAACTCGACCAGATCTAAGACCATTTTAGGACCAGAAAATTAAGATGATTGTTTCTCTCTTATTTTTAAAGAACAGTTTCATAAAGATTCTGCTTTTCAAGGTCTCCCAACCTTGGAAGGTCATGCTAACTTTCAAATGATGGCTGCTGGTTAGCATTTTAAGCACAGAAGCAACACAGCGCACACACATAGAGTATCGGTACCTCCAAAAGCGTGATGTTTCATTTCTAATTTTTTGTCTGAAAGCCCAGTGGAGTGGAAGCTGATATTAGAATGAAAAATGAGCTGTGATGAAGCAACTACATATATCTTATTTCTTTTCCTACCATCTCGGATAAATTAGTGTTGCATTTTCTTTGACCCCAAATTATATAAAATGGCCTGTGCGTATATCTTAGTTGAAAGTTTCCTTTTAATCTTTCCTCCTTGCTCTCATTGTGGATTTGTTCTGGAAGCTAAATAATCTGCTAAAATAGGAACTTAGCGAGAGAAGCCTTGCTGATCCTTGCAAAAGAAGCCAGGTCCTTAGGCAAAGACCTAATGCATCTGCTACCCTGGTTTCCTTGGTAACCTGCCAGCACTGACCACAAAGTGCTCCTGAGTGTGCAGCTCTCTGATACTTCTCATCTGAATGGCCGTGCTGACCTGCTGACTCTGGCTTCACAACAGTCACCTTTATGTCTGGGTTTCCTCCCACGAAGTCAGAAATGCTCTGTCCCAGCTTTCATTTCTGTATAACTCTTATCTCTTAGGGTTTGAAATCTCAACAGAAATCATCGATGACTGCTACACTTTTCCTCAGGGGAAAACTAGTGGAAGGGTCCCTAGAGGCAGGGGCTAAGACCTCTCAATATACAGGATCACCAGAGTAGCTCCATCCGACTTGATTCTTGACCTGGGCCAAGATACACCAGCCCATGGGGCCTGGGTTTCCTTGTATCACTCTATCTCACTATTGGTGTGTCTGGGCTGTGCCCCAGCCATGTTCGTGCTCCCTACCATCCAAACTACAGCAGTCTTCTCCGTTCTCTCTACCATCCTAGTGGGCACCAGTTATCAGCCTCTTACAACATGCCTGCCAGAGCTGACATACACAGACATATAGATTTTAAACTTCATAATTCAGCAAGGCACCCTCAGGGAAACTCTGACCCAATCTACACCACCATACATGGTGGCCTTGCTGGCATTTGTTAAACATAAACACTTTTGCTCATACAATCCTCACAACAACCCCAGGAGGTAGGTGTTATTATCTAAATTTTCAAACTTTTTATTTAAAACCTTTGTTCAATGAAACACAACAGAAACACTACTTAAATGAAAGCATTAAACAGCTTCTCCTTGACCAGTGCCTTCTCCTCTCCCTTCCCCAGGCCATCCCTTGAAGTTCTCCAAAGATTCCCACGGGCTTGTGGATGACCCTTGCTAGCTGGCTTTTCCTAGGCTAGACTGAGGAAGCCACCAAACCTCAGTAACATTCTTGTTATAGTAACTATCCCATATGGCTCTTGATAACCTCCTTCCATGCAGTCTAGAACTTTCTACCTTCTCCCTACCTACAATGTTTCTTGTCCCCTAGTTACTCACTGCACCATGTTTAGTAGACGCTTCCTATTCATTGAGCTTCATTTAAACCAAGATACATCTGCCTCTTTGTTCCCATCTCTCGATTATCAGTCAGCCTGGATGAAGCTGAATTCTCCAAGCCCCTCTGGACAGGGGCACCTGGAATGCAGCCTGTTGTCCAGCCCCAGATGGGAGTCTGTGAGGATAGAGAGCCCATGAATTCCAGCCATTTTGGAACCTGACTACACCTCTCTCTGTGTCATCTCCTCTTGCTTAGATATAAACATTCTTCTTGTTCTAAAACAGAGCCAGGTGTATCAGTGCCAAGAGCCTCACTGACAGGAAGTCTTTTTTTTTTTTGCAGTTTGGCCAGGGCTGGGTTCAAACCTGCCACCCTCAGCATATGGGGCCAGCACCCTGCTCACTGAGCCATAGGCGCCGCCCGACAGGAGGTCGTTTTACTAGCTCCAGAGTTTACTTAATGGTGAGGTTGGTGTCAGTCCCTCTGAAGAAGAAAATAAAACATGGAAACACTTTCCCCTTCACTGGGGTACCCCCTAACCACCCAGATCCCAAATAACTCAGGAGTTGACCTCTTCCCTGGCTCTTCAGGGCAGGCTGGTGCCTTCCTGTGTATTTGTTTCTTCTCTCATCATAGCATTGAACTCTCTGTCTGTGGCTTTCTGCTCACTTGTGCCTCCCTAGCCAGACCCTCAGGTCCATGAGGAAAGAAACCTTATCTACCTTGTTTGATGCTCTACTCACACCCTTTGCACTAAAACTGGGGCCCATTAGAGACCCGTTAAGTGAATAAATTATTATGAATTATTGGGTTACAAAATACCAGTTCACAGCTGATAGCACCAGTGGTAAAAATAACTATGTATTTAGGTGAGGTTTGTTTTTAATTTTTTAACTTGCATTAAATTTGGAAAGACCACTAATTCTCTTCTTCAAGATGAAACTAAACATCTGGTTCTTCACTGTCTGAATTAATGATAAAAACATGTTTTGAGTTCAGTTAGCATTTCCAAGCAAATAGTTGGCCACCTGTCTGTATCTGGTTATAATTTTGAATTTGTCAACCCTTTAATTAAACTTTAATAATCTTTAGAAAGTCTTTGTTTTAAAGAATGTGTTCTATTGGGACCACTTCATCATCCAGTTTAAAAGTTACTTAAAATTTAATGTAAATGATTATATTTGTGCTTCATTTTAACCTAAGCCATCGGCAAATATTCAACATTTCATTTTAAAATATTGGATAGCAAAGATTTATTTTTATTCTCATTGAAGGGTTGATTTTTACATTAAAAGCCTTGACTTTGAACATCAACATTGAAAACAGCAGCCTTCGCCCTTATCTTGATGCCGCATAATTTTATTTATCTCCCCCATTTTTTTTTAATTCTCCAAACTGAAACCCTAAGGTCTCCTTTTTCTACAAAGTGTGACTGCAGTGTAGGGTTTGAGTCTCGAGTTACAGGCTTTGTCATTTGCAAAAGAAGCCCAGGTGATGTAGATACTCCCTTTGATCTGTCTGATCCCAGCCCCTATCTAGACGCTGACGCTGACGGAGAGAGAAACATTTGGGTATTGGGTTTTGTCCACTTTGACTTCCCCTTGACAAACTTGTTCTCACATTATTTCAAGAGACAAATATTTTGAAGTGAAGAACACGAGCGGTTGCTAAATATTAGCTTTCAAAGGCTTCGAGTCACATGATATTTGCTTGGGTTACCTCTTCTTCAGGTCTATATAAAGAAAGGTGTTTACTCTTGAACACTCTTTGGGGCTGAGGCACTGCTGGGCAAAGAAATATGCAGAAAAGAATGTAAACATGGTTGGGACTTGCTGGGTTTTGTGGATGCAGAAATCTTTGCTGGACTTAGGCAAATCAGAGAACCGAGAGGTTGAGAATGGCAAAACATGTAAGATTTGAAAGGCAATAAAGGTCTCATGCGAAAATCAAAAGAGCAAAACATCATAAACACCTTCTCTACCTCAGATTTTCTGCCAGGTCTGAGATGATTGCTCACAACAATTTTAGAGCAAAACATTAAAAGTATAACTTTTTCTACTGACCTGTAATAACCAAGAATTGTTACATGTATCATATTCCATAAGCATGAAATGATAGGCCTAGTAAATCATAGTTTTAGGTCAAATCCAGGGTAATTGGTAAACTGTCAGCAGTCTAAGTTGACCATTCAACTTTTCTCCCTGAAAATGTCTCTGGGTCAAGTTAAACTTGAACAACTTTCAGTAACCAAATTGTCTCAGATTGTCTCAATTAACACCACGAGTGTTAAATGCCTATGAACTTTGACCCAAGATTTTTCTATGACTGTATATGAATTTTGCTGCCTTCTTTACATACAGAATTTGGCCTATAAATTTAACTTTATATGACAATTTAAGTCTAAATTCACATTGTTCTACCAAAGGCAGGTATTAAGATCTTAAGATATTAAACAGAGTCTAGGATTGAAGACTTCTCAACTATATGACAGTTGACAAATGATTAAACTTCTCGATAATGTACTTTCTTCTTAGTAAAATAAGAAATATACTCATTTGACTTGTAAAATGTTTATAAGGGCAGTAAGGCAAAGAATGTGAAAAATTTATAAACTAATAAGTTCTGTGCACCAGGCCAGGGGGTACAATGATCAAGTTAAAAACTTTATGATAGATAACATGTTGACAAAATGTTTACTATTTTTCAACTTTTATTATTCATCAAAGTTCACTCAATTGGATGTATTTAGTTTGTTTTCACTAATGTATAGTATGTACAGTGTATGTTGGAATGTAATTATTCTATTGTTGATGAAGGTTTGGATTATTTTCAGATGGGGCTATTATGAATACTGGTGTGATTAACTTCTTGGACATGTCTTTTCTCATACAATGCAGGCATTCATGCATTCTGTAGGGAACATACCTAGGTATAGAATGCCAGGTCATGGGATGTGCATGGGTTCAGTGTGAGAAGGTGCTGATTTCCAGTCCTGACAGGAGGAAAGAGGAGTTCTCATGGTTCCCCATATTTGCAAATATGTTGCCCTGATAGTTTTCTTAATTTTAACCATTCTAGAATATTTGTAGTGGTGTTACTAGGGCAGTTTTATTTCATTTTATTTCAATTGAGTGTCCTCACACGTGCTTACTCCCCATCTGGACACTCTCTTTTTTCTTTTCTTTTACTTTCTTTGGGGCTGGGGAGTCTCACTCTGTTCCCCCAGCCAGCATGCCATGCATCATAGCTCAGAGCAACTTCAGACTCCTGGACCCAAGCGATCCTCCTGCCTCAGCCTCCCTAGGAGCTGGGACTACAGCCATCCACCACAATATCCAGCAATTTTTTCTATTTTTAGTAGAGAGGTGAATCTCATTCTTGTTCAGGCTGCTCATGAGCTCCTGAGCTCAAACAATCCACCTGCCTCGTTCTCCCAGAGTACTGGGGTTCCAGGTGTGAGCCTCCACACCTGGCCTGGATATTTTCTTTTGAGAAGTGCCTGTTCAAGTTTCGTGCACATTTGTCTGTTGGTCCTTGTGTCTTTTCCTTATTATTCAATATTCTTTTATATAATCTGGCTATGAATCCTAGTTACTCGATAGCCTTTATTTCTTTCTGTCTTGCTTTCTTTTGAATTATTTTTATCATCTTATTTTCTACTACTTTATTTTCCATTATTTTAGTGTTAAAACTAGTAGTTACAATATGTACTCTTGAGTTATTATTACAGTCTCATATAAAATTAGTACTTTGGCCACTCATTAGACAATATAAATGAACTCCAATTATGGAAGAAATTGCCAATATTTTAAATGTTGCCAAGGGAAAATAAAGTATTTATAGACATTGGAAGTGGGAGAGGGAAGGGGATACACGTGTGCTAATTTCCTCTTATTTCATAGCAGAGAATCAGTAAGTACAGACTACAAATAATAAAACAAGAAATAAAAGTTTAGATCTGTTATTTTTTGAAGTATGAAGGCAGCCATTAGAAGAGCAGTAATGCACATTTGTCTTTTAATTTTTGCTTGTCTCAATTTGAGCAGCTTTTTACACATGGAGAATTCCCCATCTTATGAGTCCTAATGGGTAGGAAAGATTTCTGTGGCTGTAAAAGATAAAAATACATATTCCCGTCTCTCCCTTGAAATTTGGGTACATACCCAATGACCAAGAGCTGATGACCCAAGAATAAGACCCTAAAGTGCTCTCTCTTTCTCTGTTAACTTTCTTTCCAGAGATAGACTGAAAATGGGGTAGGTGGTAATGATAACAGTGATTTTACGCTGGGTCTGGTGCCTCACACCTATAATACGAACACTTTGGGAGGCTGAGCAGGGCCTGAGTAAGAGCAAGACCCCTTCTCTACTAAAAATAGAAAAACTAGCCGGGCACTGTGGCAGGTACCTGTAGTTCCAGCTATTTGGAGGGGGGGCTGAGGCAAGAGGATTGCTCGAGCCCAAGAGTTTGAGATTGTTGTGAGCTATGACACCATGACACTCTAGCCTGGGGCAATAGAGTGAGACTCCATCTCAAAAAAAATATATATATATATGTATTACCTCACATAGATATCATTGAAATTAAAAAAATGATTTCTCAGAAGAATTGATTCTAAGGTATAGTTTGGAGCACTTTTAGAATTAGCTATTTAACCTTGAACCTCATTTTCTAGCTTTGTAAATAAATACAGGGTTTGCCAGAAGTCACCTCTAAAGTTGCATACATAAGAAAAATGGGAAATTATAGCTAACTGTACCTTTATTCATAAAATACTCATTATCAAACTTCACAAAGAGGCGGTGAACATGTAGAGCAGTGGTTCTCAACCTTCCTAATGCTGCGAACCTTAGTACAGTCCAAAGGGGTCGCGACCCTGGTTGAGAACTGCTAATGTAGAAAATATCTTATAAATATTTTGTAAAATTTTGTAATAAATATTTTGTAGATAAAGGGGCATTTGGCTATAATTTCCCATTTTCCTTGTGTATAGAGGCTTTAGGGGTGACTTTTGGGACGCCTTATATATACCACTAACCACTGTCCCTTTCTGTTTATCTCAAAAACAACTGTTGGGTCACTGAATGAAAGTGTGATGAATGCTTATCCTTCAGATTGTATCTCTAATTAAAACCAAAATCTTTAAATTGTACACTTATAAGAGATATAGGTAAATTCAACTGAATGAGAGATTTTGAAAACAGAATAAATCATCAGACACTCCCTGTAAAGCCTTAAAGAAACAAAGAGACTCAATTTTATTATTAGTTTAAAAAAAGTAACCAATAAAAATGTATTTTATATTGATAAAGTATATAATATATAACATAGGTATGTTGAATGTGAATCTTTCCATATCAAGTTACAAAAAAAA
Organism: Galagoides demidoff; assembly: GCA_963574575.1. NCBI lineage: Eukaryota > Metazoa > Chordata > Mammalia > Primates > Galagidae > Galagoides > Galagoides demidoff. Next base: position 12,904 of record CAUYQV010044329.1, on the reverse strand, counting down.
AAAATCACAGTACCTGAAGCAAAATCTATAGAACATACATAAAAGGAGAAATAAACAGAAAAACTAATGCTATAAAAGATCTACATAACACAATAATGTAGTACACAGAAAATAGAGAACATATCTATTTTTCTACATAGCTATAGAAAATTTTAAAATACTGAGCATATTAGAAATAAGAAATTATAAAAAGCATAACTAGAGAACAACTATAAAAAAATTTTTCACAACTCCTATTAAACTTGCTAAGATTATTAAGCCTCAGATTCCAAAATTTCAAGAAAATAAAAATAATAACACTAGAATATAGCTAAAGCTTTATGGAGAGGCCAGTTTATAAGATTGTATATTAAGCTCACAAACTTCCTAGAAAAATTGCTACATACCTCACTGCTGAATATCACTATGGTCACCAAATGGCCAAGGGGAGGACTTTGAAGGGGACCGTAGTGATATTCAGCTATGAGGTACGTAGCACATTTCCTAGGATACGTTTGTGAACTTAATTGTCAGAACTTGTCCTGTGACAGCTCTGATGGCCATTTCAGAAAACGTTTCAAAATCTCTTTGAAGGATGGACCAGGCTCTGGCATCAGAGCAGAGCTTCCCAAGGGCAGCGCTTCAAAGGTAACCACAGCGATATTCACCAGTGAGGTACCTGGCACTTTTTCTAGGATGAGTTTGCAAACTTAATTGTCCAACCTGTATATTACAGCACTAAATAAAAAAAAAGTAAATGAACTAAATATCGAACTCAATAAGAAAAAGACAAAAAACTACATAAGGAAAGCAGAAGGAAATATTTAACAAAGATTACGAATAAGTGACAGATCAAAATCTTTTGGGAGCAAAAGGAATTGATAAATCAGTGCTAGAGATGTAGTATTCTTTTTGAACTAGATTAACTATTGACAATCTTAGAAAAGAAAATCTACAATACAAATATAACAGTGTTATATTTTTTTTTCGGCTGTGTGCAGAAAAAAAAGAGCAAAATGAAACCGAGATGAGGTAGATGAATTTCTAAATCCATATATACATTTATTAATATTGACTCAAGAAGAGGTAGATGTCTAGGGAGCATTTCTCAACCCCAGCTATATATCAGAGTCATGAGAGTAGGAAGGCCCTGGATTAAAAACAAGAACAAAACTAAAATAAACTGATAATACAAGTACCTCCCACCCCCAATACTCTGATTTGATTACCATATGATGAGCTTGAGAATAAGTATTTTTACAAGAAATCTCCAAGTGATTGCAATTTGTTTCAAAAATTCTATGGAAAATTTGTTTAAAAAAATTAAGAAAGTTATCAAATAATTTCATCCTAAAAGACATCAAGCTCAGTGATATAAATTATTTTCACATTATTAAATAACACTGTGCTGATGGTATTTTAAAGAAAAAGAAAAAAAATCCAAAATCATTTTTGTAAGACCAGAGCATGACAGTAAAACAGAATCTTCAAAAGTCTGCATAAAAACAGAAGAAAATAAAACTATGGACAAATTTCACGTTCGATAAAATGGAATTGAGCAGGACATTTAAAAAAAAATGTGCCTCACAGCACCTGTAGTTCCAGCTACTAGGGAGGCTGAGGCAACAGAATTGCTCTAGCCCAAGAGTTTGAGGTAGCTGTGAGCTGTGATGCCACAGCACTCTACCGAGGGCCCCATAGTGGACTCTGTCTCAATTAAAAAATATATATATTTATATGCCTCAGTGAAGTAAAGTTTGTATTAAGGTTCAAGGGTACATCCTTAATATAAAAATAATTTGCCAAAATTATTTTGTTCAAAAAAAAGTCATGGATTTTTGGACAGACATTGAGATGTCATTTTTACGAGTTGATGCCCATCCATGATTTAAAATAAAATTAATTACATTATTTCAGTACATATAGGTGAATACTTTCTCAACATGTTAAGAACATCATACATACTAAACCAAAGCTAGCCCCATATTTAATTGTGAAATACCAGAAATATTTCCATTACAGACAGAAACCAGTTAGAATGTCACGTGATGCTATCTGTAGGTGGTGGGGCTACATTTTGACGACAGGTGGCTTGGCTGGCTGTGGATTGGGCTTCCAAGAAGAATATAGTCACAATATCAATCAGCTCATCAAATGACAGTGTTACATGAAAAAGTGGATTACAAATCAGCATCACATATCTTTGTTAAAAAAATCTTAAATTTGCAAATTATCAAAATATGCATATTTTGATACACATAGAAAAAACCTGGATAATCATACCCAAGATTGCTGCTGTGATGTAAGAGGGGGAGCGTTTTGAAGGAACTTTGATTACTTTTTATAGTTTATAAAATGTTTATTTAATATTTGAGGTTCTCCCCTACTTCTGATTCCCCCCAGGGGCATGTATTCCTTTCATAATCAGCAAAAATTTCAAATTTCCAATACAGACCAAAAAATGAAATGAGTCACATGGAAACATTATGGCAATTATTATTTATGAAAATATTTCTGTGGCACAAGTAGAAGCATGATTCCTCTACCAGTAAAGCCAAGAAAAATAATCTAATGAGTTGTTTTAATAGTGTTCAAAAATTCAAAGAGTGGATATTTTCTTGGGGGACTCTCTTTGAAGAAAACAATACTTTCATAAAAATCGGCATTCTCTTAGAGTGACCAGTGTTCTGGAGATTATGTAAACCTGCTTTCTGAGGGCGGAAACTCAAAGCAAAATGTGGCCCTCCCTGCTCTCTCTCCTTCCCTCCTGACCCTTCCAGCCTGACTCCTGCCCTCCCTAACTCTTCCGGGAACACAGGAGCTGCCTGGCTGGCAGGCAAAAGTTGAATTTGGCTCCAGGTTGTGTTTTGTTTGTATTGCTGTAAATTATTTGAATTAGTTGCCAATATTGGAGACTTGGGAGACTCCACAAAAACCCATCTAGGTTTTCTTATTAACCTGGAGACTCTGGCACGGCTGAGCCCATAGTCTTTCCTGGGAAGATTCAGCCCTGGTGCCAGCCTGCTCTGCAGGAGGCTTCCAAATCCTGGTGTCCTCAGGCCCCTGCGTGGGTGGGACATCACCCTGGGGGAACAGATTGTGTCATGCCTCGTGCCTTACAAATCCTTACAAACCTTATAAAACCTTCAAAGCCCGCATCCAGCCTTTACCTTTAGTCACTGACAATTAATAAAGATGGATTGTGTCATCCTATCCATGGAGAGGTTTCATTTATGAGAGAGCAGACCTGTAAAAAACGTCTGCCCGGATTTCGGGTACTAACCTGTCAAAAGATATACTGCCTTACCTGCAACCACACAAATCACATGGCAGATGGGGTTCTTAAACAGTCACCTTTAGAAGCCTGAGACGAGAAAGCTTGCTTTTAAATCAACTTAGATGTGAGGTTTTCAAATGCGAAAGCAGGGTAGCAGGATTTCCAGCCTTCCGTTGACTCAGAGCCCTGTACTATGCTGTCACCCTGTGGTTAAGTCCTTGAAGCTGCTCCAGTGGCCTTTTATGAGGTCATGTTGCCATCTTGTGGGCCATTCTGGAACTGCATGGCCATTTAAAAGAGCTCAGAGGTCCAGCTTCTAAAATATCCACCAAAATCTGCACACGTGACTGGGAGCAGTGGCTAATTATCCATGGATAGCTGCAAGGTTGCCAGTTCGATGTCTTTGATGTTGTAGAAACTTGTGTTTTACAACACAACCCAATTTAAACTTGTGTGCTTTGCTTCATTGTGCTTGGTGGATATTGCTTTTTCTTTTCTTGGCAACCCTGAAACAAGCAAGTCTATTTGGCACCATTTCCCCCAGAGCACGCGGTCACTTCGTGTTTCTATGTCACATTTTAGTAAAGTCTCATAATATTTCAAAATTTTCATTAGCATTACACCTGTTACAGGGATTTGTGATCAGTGATGTTACTTTGATGTTCCTGTGGTAATTCTTTTCTTGTGCCACAAACTGCACACACATATGATAGTAAACTTAATCAAGAAATGTATGTGTTCTGACTGTACTACCAACTGGCTTTTTCCTGACTCTCTCCCTCTCTTTAGGCCTCCCTATTCCTTGAAAAACAATATTAAAATTAGGCCAATTACTAACTATGTTGGAGTAAAACAAAGAGTTGCACATCCCTCAATTTTACTCATAAACTGGAAATGGATGGTGTACTCATAACTGGAGCTTAGAGAGGATGGTGTACTGAAAGGAAGACAGGCAGAAAGCTGGGCCTCTTGCAATAGTTGGTCAAGTTTTGAATGCAAGGATGAGATCTTTTAAAAATAAAAATAAAAATGCTACGCCAATGGAATTTTAAAAAGCAGAACAGCTTCATTGCTGACATGGAGAAAGTTTAGTGGTCTGGATAGAAGCTCAAACCGACCATAAGCCATAGCCTAATCCAGAGGAAGACCCTAATTTTCTTCAATTCTATAAAGGCTGAGAGAGGTAAGGAAGCTGCAGAAGAAAAGTGTAATTCATGAGGTTTTAGGAAAGCAGCTCCCTCCATAACATAAAAGTACAAAGTGAAGGGCAGTGCCTGTGGCTCAAAGAGTAGGGCACCCCGGCCTCGTATGCCAGAGGTGGTAGGTTCAAACCCAGCCCCAGCCAAAATCTGCAAAAAAAAAAAAGTACAAAGTGAAGCAGTAAGTGCTGAGGCAAAGTGACAGTGAGTTATCAAGAAGGTCTAGTTAAGGTAATTTAGAAAGGTGACTGCACTAAACAACAGATTGTCAATGCAGATAAAGCACCATCTTGTACTTTCACAGCAAGAGAGAAGTCAATGGTCAGCTTCCAACTTCAAAGACAGGCTGAGTCTCCTGTTAGAGGCTAATGTGGCTGGTGACTTTAAGACAAAGCCTTTACCATTTCAAAAATTTTGAGCTCCTTAAGAATCATGCTAAATCTCGCCTGCCTATGCTTTATAACGGGGACAACATGGTGGTGACACATATTTATAGACTTGTTTACTATTTAAAGCCTACTGTTGAGACCTACTGCCCAGAGAAAGATTCTGTTCAAAATACTACTGCTCATCAATGCACCTGATCATACAATGCACAGAGCTCTGATGGAGATACAAAAGGAGATCGGTGTTTTCATGACTGCTAACACAACATCCATGCTGCAACATATAAATCAAGGAGTAATTTCAACTTTCAGGTCATATTATTTAAGAAACACTCATTGTAAGGCTAAAGCTGCCATTAACAGTGTCTGATGGATCTGGGCAAAATACATTGAAAAAACTTCTGGAAAGGATCCATTTTTTACACGCCAGTAGGAACTTTAGTCACTTATGGGAAGAGGTCAAAACATCTACTTTAACAGGCATTTGGAAGAAGTTTATGCCCCCTTCATGGATGACTTTGAGAGGCTCAAGACCTTAGTGCAGTGGTTCTCAACCTTCCCAATGCTGTGACATTTTAATACAGTTCCTCATGTTGTGGTGACTGACCCCCAACCATAAAATTATTTTTGTTGCTACTTCATAACTGTAATTTTGCTACTGTTATGAGTAGTAATGTAAATATCCGATAGGCAGGATGTATATAGGCGACCCTGTGAAAGGGTTGTTTAACCCCCAAAGGGGTTGCGACCCACAGGTTGAGAATCACTGCCTTAGTGGAACAAATAACATGACAGCTAGAATCAGAAGTGAAGCCTGAAGATGTGACTGAACTACCGCAAACTCCTGATAAAACTTGAACAGATGAGGAGATGCTTCTTAGGGATGAGCAAAGAAAACGGCTTCTTGAGATAGCACCTACTCCTCATCTCATGAAGATGCTGTGAACATTGCTGAAATGGCAACAAAGGACTTAAAATATTACAGAAATTCAGTTGATAAAGTAGTGACAGGGTTGGAGAAGACTGACTCCAGTTTTCAAAAGTTCTACTGTGGGTAAAATGCTCTCAGCAGCCTTGCATGCGACAGGGAAATCTTTCAAAAAGGAAAAGTCAAGGTGGCAAACTTCACTGCTGTCTCACTTTAATAAATTGCCACAGTCACCCCCACCTGTGACTTCAGCAACCACCATCTTGATTCATCAATAGCCATCAACATGGACATCAAGGCAAGACCCTCCATCTGCAAATGAATGTGGCTTGCTAAAGGCTCAGATGATGGTTAGCACTTTTTTACCAGTAAAGTATATTTAAGTTAGAATATACATGATTTTTAAACAAAATGCTATTGTACACTTAAGAGATTATAGAACAGTGTAAATACAAATTTCAGATGCACTGGAGAAGTCAAAATTTTGTTTTACTCACTTTATTGTGATATTTACTTTATTGTAGTAATCTGGAACTGAACCTGCCCTATCTCCAAGGCATGCCTGTACTTGGAAGGACTGTGAAGGTGGATTAGAGAAGGATGCAACAGAAGGAAAATAATAGGCACAAACATGATCATGAGAGCTTGAGCTATGCAAGATGAAGACTCAACAGTGGAATTGAAATAAGGGGACAGAGTTGAAGACCAGCCAAGTAGGCTGAGAGAGATGAATATGAACAGCAAGAAAGAGGACACAAACTAAGATAATCCCCAAGTTTTAGTTTTCTCCAGCTTAAGCACCTGGTTAACTGGAGATGCCATTCTCAAAAAAGAAAATAAGGGGCAGATGAGATCATGCTGAGTTCAAATGGCAATATGATTTTAAGACACTCACATGGCACCAGTGTAGGACAACATGGTTATCAGTCTGGAATTTAAAAAGAGAGTTGATTTTGAGAACCAGCCTGGGGAAGGGGAATGAACAAGAGTGGAAGTGGTCGGGATTGAAGAAAACAAAATACAAGAGAAGACACAGAGACAAAGATGGGATCAAGAGGACTGACTGCCAGCACCAAAACACAAAATCAACTTTATTTTATAGTATCTTGTCTATGGGAAATTAGCATAGACAAAGGACATTATTTTTGGTCTTATGGTATGATAGCTTTAACAAAGACAAATTATTCTGTTAATGGTTTTTACTTAACTCCATTAAGGTATGTTTACAAGTAAGAAGGGAAAGATCACAAGGATTTCTGCATAGTTTTTAAAAATTAACTAGACAAAAAGAGCTACCTGACTTCTGGCAGGGGGAGCACAAAGAAAGGAATATGGTTGTTTGGGGGAAAGAGGAGAAGCAGTTGGGGGTTCATCCCCTGAATGTTCCCCAGGCTGTGGGAGCTCTCCAGCCTCACAGCCCACTCTCCACAAGTTGAGCTTGAGGTTTATATGTAGAAAACAACCTAGGTGGAGGCAGTAAATCCATCCAAAGATATTATGCATGGTGCAAAGAGAAAAGACATATGGAAGAACCTCAGGGAGATAGATGTTTAAGGAGTTAGACAAAGGAACAGGCAAAGGAGATTAGAAAAGAAGAAGCCAGAGAACTAAGAAGGGGGAGGAAAAAGGCATTCAAGAAGCAAGGGGAGGGGGCAGTGGTGTCCAAATGCTCCACAGTAGTCCGCTAAGAGGAGGGCTCTTAGCTGAGAGTTTGTTAGTTTGCAAAGGGAAGCCATCATTTAGTAAGAGCAGTTGTCAGTGAGACAATAAACAAGATAAGGAAATTGGGTATTGAATTAAGACTTCTATAATAGTCAACTCAGCAGTCAGTGTTTAGTTTTAGATCCTCACTCCAGCATTTGAGCCTACACGCTCCTTTCTAAAGAGGTGGTAAACTCAGAGGGTCCGAAAGACAAAAAGAGAAGAGATACAGAGGGTGGTCGATGTGGGGTGGTTTTGTGTAGGGCATAAAGTTAAAGGGTCCATTGCCTGAGCTATTTTCCTCCTGTAAACTAGGCACCAGAAGTGCAACTGTGTGCTCAGGGTGGGTGGCAATGAGAGGTGAACGTTTGAAGGTAACTACTGAAAGACTCTCAAAATGAATGCACAAAAGGGCATGAATTCCTAGGGCATCAATTTACACTGTTGTAATTTGCATAGTGGGGGGTCAAAAAACCCAAGAAATTTTCTAGAAGAGGTGAAATATTAGCAAAATGGGTGCTGAGCAATTAAAGGAATCCTACCAAGTATTATGGTCTTGGTTTCCACCCAGATATTAAAAATCTCTAGGACCCTGGCCTTCATCTAATTATCTATAGAGGGAAGATTTTGAGCCAAAAGCTTTCTTGGCTTTCTGTCAATCCAGCAGAGCAGAGATATACATAACACTCAAAAATCATTGCTCACAATCACATTTACATCTCAGGCTTTCTTCCCTTTCGCCATGATAACTTTGTGCAAGACATAGATTACACTTATTAATTCAACAACCTTTGAGGTAGGTACTATCATGATCCTGTTTTGTAGATAAGGGAATCAAGGATCAAAAACATCAAGAAAATTACCCAAGTACACATAACTAGTAAGTGGAAGAGCAAGGTTTCAAACCCAGAAAGTGGGACTCCAGAGTACAGGTTCTCAACCACTCATCTGCTATTTCCCTACAAAGATGACTGAAGATGCCAAAGAAAATGTTCTGAACATGGTTCAAAAATTTGAGATCTTTGGCCAGTTTAGAAGTGGTTAATTCATCAATCCTACACCTCAAAGCTTGGTCTCAACCAAGACCCGAACCAAGGTTGCCAAATGTATTTGTAATTAAGCCACAGAAATTCAGTAAATGGTTTGGTCCTTTTCCTAAATTGACACAAAGCTCCTGGGACCTTTCATCATGTTTGGAAATATCACAAGGCACTCACATCTGCCACTGGCACTCATTAAAATATTTCCTAGTAGATCTGCTTCCTGGGATGTGGATGCAGTTTCCTAAATGAATCAGCCCAGTTGTATAAATCTTAGTTTCTTAGGAGATTCTCCTTCTTTGCTGTGCTCCAAACCATGCTGCTTTGGGAATGATCAAGAAAAGATATAAGCATTCAAAAAGCCCACTGGCACCACTCATGATAAAAGTGGCAGCACTCAAGCGGAAAGCTCCTCATTTCCTTCAAAAAACAGCACGCCTCTGACTGAAGAGCCATTTGGCCTCACCAAGTAATGTGACTCTCTGCAAATGGAATTATAAGATCTGTACTGTTCCCTCTGCCTGCAACCTTAACCACCCCATTTTTGCCTGTAGAAAATTATTGGATCACTTTAGGCCCATCTCAAATGCCACTGTCTACATGAAGTCTTTGCAGGTGCTCTGAAACAATGGAATCTTCTCTTCTGTTGAGCCCCTGTCTCACTTACTCGTAAACATCCATTATGATGCTTATCGCTATTTGTGTCTGTGTCTTCTTTCTATTTATGAACAGGGTTTCATTTTCACGGAAGCATGAGGCAGAGTTGAGACGTGATCAGTCTGCAGGCCAGCTGCCAAGCTGCCCCCCAAGTTCACCTCCTACTTCTGCACATTCAGCTAGATGAGCACATTCTAGAATCTGGTCCTCAGCCTCTGGGGTGTAGAAATTCAGTTTTCTAAGTACTCCAGAACATAGAGCCTCTTCTCATGATAACCTATCTCACCAAGTTTTAAAAGGTGAGTAGAATGGCAAGTTATTCATTAATAACAAATAATACATCTGCATGCTCAGATATTGGTATGGTCCAAAGACTGCAGGAATCGAAAGTAGAGATAAGAAGTATTTGTTAAATTAACAAAAATAATTATTAGCATCAGTTTTTACGCTTCTCAAGTGCATCCACTTCTGCTGTAGAGCCTTACCTGTCAGGGAAAGAGAAGAGCTTTGTTGAGCAGAGTTAGGAAATGGTTGTTGCTAAACTCCCTTATCTGTGCTGGCCGTCTTCCTTCTGTAGAAAATTACTGGATCCTCTTAGTTACATCTCAAATACCACCTTCTAAATGAAGTTTTTGCAGGTGCTTTGAAACAATTGAATCTTCTCCAAACAGAGGATGATACCACTGATTAAGTCTTCACTCTCGTATTATAATCTGTCCCTTTAACTACTTTATTATACTGATGAAGAGTCAAATATTCTTAAATTCTTTGGCCCTATTATCATTAACCATTTCCAGGCTTCCTCCCACAGCTGGTGTGAATCTCATCCATTGTGGGAGGATTTTAAGACCGTATCTCTCAGAGGAGCCATAAGAGATGGTCTGCCTGGGGTAAGTTCCCTAACGCACGCAGGGTCTTACTCTTTCTAGGTTCAGATCATAGTTTCTGGCTCAGAGCAAGTTCTCCAAACTTACTTAAATGGACTTTAATTTGTCCATTCTTCTTTTGATTTCATTTAAGATGTAATCTTGGTAGAAATTGCATAATTTTAAAGACTTTTGGTGCCACTACTACGGAACCTGCTCTAACCTAAGTAAGTTTAACTCATTGTTTAGTTAGCTAATTTTAAACAAAATGATGACTGCTGACATTTTCAAATGAGGAGAGAAGTTGCCTGGATTGCACTGGGCAAAATTATCGAATCATTAATTTTAAGATGGTGGTTCTCTAAGTGTGGTCCCCACAGTGGCAGCATCAATTATCACCTGGGAACTTGCAAAGCCTAAGCTCCTTTTCAGAGTTAATGAATCTAGGAACTCAGGGGATAGAGCTCAGCCATGCGTGGTTTAAGTAAGCCTTCCAGGTGACTCAAGTTGGAGAGCCACTTTGTTTAGGAATGAAATTTCGATGGCTCTCACCTGCGCATAGCCGGACACCTTAATTCTCAAGCACCTGGGCCCATTAGCACATCAGCTATAAGAAAACTTCAACAAGACAGTCCCTCTGATATGTCAGTTAGTCGACATGTATTTAATATAGCGCTGTATGCTAGGGTCACATTAAATCAAAGCAACAATTGGTTGATATTATAAATAAAGACAGACCTGAGTATTACATACTAGGTAATCCCTTCAGCCAAAATAGTATTTCAATAATTAATTCATTAGAAGCAAACCTGTTTGTCAGTTATAAATCCTGGTTACTAAAATCAGAAAAGAGGAGAGAAAGCAAAATATCACCCAAGCCTCACAATGGCGTTAAGCATCCCAGAGACGACGGAGGTAAAAATCATTTGTGGTTGGGCCTGGGAAGGAAAGTCAAGAACACATATCCTGGGCATCAGACCAGAAGAGCTTTGCTGAAATGTAGCTCTTCCCAGCAGTGAGGGGATAATGGAAGATTCGCTAACCACACCTACGAGAATGAGGAGGAAAGAGAATTGCTTGGCTCAAATGTATGAAATACAACAGAACAAGAGCTGAGGATCCCAGTCTTGTTCCTGCAGTGCCTCTCACATGCCTTCCGCTCCTCCTTTGAGTGACATATTATAGTCTTATAGGTTGATAAATACCAACAAGAAGACGTCTCAGGCCAAATACAGCCCAGGGAACTTTGTCCTATTCCTGGGATCAGTGTGCAATTACTGTTTTTCCAAAACAGCCATGCTTTAAGTATTGTTCTCATATAGTTATAATATTGTCTGTTTTCTTTTCAAAAATGTTCTAGTTTTTATAATACACTATATGGTCACTGTATTACTTAAGTGTCCTCATGCACTCTCCCCCACCTACTTTGAGACATCTATGTTCTTTAAATCCATCTATAGTGAGACCCTCGAGTATTACACCACTCCAGAGGTGGTGCTCATGTAAACATGACCTGAATGGTGCTGTTGGAATTATTAAGTTCACACTCTGTACTCCAGCTTGTTTCTACACGTCTATTCTCTGGATCTCTGAAATAATGATCTGCTTTCCCCAGGCTGGTAAAGACCCAGTCTTGGGAATGGAATTTTATCTACAATATTAATCAGGACTGGCTCAGCGCCTGTGGCTCAATCGGCTAAGGCACCAGCCACGTACACCTAAGGTGGCAGGTTTGAATCCCCAGCCTGGGCCCGCCGAACAACAATGATGGCTGCAACCAAAAAATGGCCGGGCATTGTGGTGGGTGCCTGTGGTCCCAGCTACTTGGGAGGCAGAGGCAGGAGACTCACTTGAGCCCAGGAGTTGGAGGTTGCTATGAGCTGTGATGCCATGGCACTCTACTCAGGGGGATAGCTTGAGGCTCCATCTCAAAAAAAAAAAAAAAAGAAATTACTTTCATTATGTTTAAACTCATTTAACTACACAAGTACAACCATGACAGAGCTTCCCAAATAATAGTAACAATGTTAATAATACTGTAAAATAAATGGGGTTTAACCCAGTATCACATTTGAAAGTCAGGTATTATGAATTATCTACTTCCATCTCATATTAATTTTCTTTCCCACAAAGGACAGGCAGGGACACTTTGTTGTGCTGTGAATCATTGTTCATTGCCTCTACCCATCTATGTCTCCCCAGTTACCCACTCCCATCCCCCACCTCCCCCATCATGGTTCATTGCCTCTACCCATCTATGTCTCCCCCAGTTACCCACTCCCATTCTGCACTTCCCCACTCTGCTGACCTTCATTCCAGTCTCTGTCTCTATGAGGTCAATTGTTTATAAATAATATGTAGCTCCCAGATATTAGTGAGAAGATGTGAGATTTGTATCTACCAAAAGATTGCATGTACTCTGTAAGCAGACAACCCTTATATACACATAATAATTTTAAAAAAGTTAGCAAAGTACAATTCTAAATGACTCCTGAGTGAGGACTTTAGAGCACACTGCCCTTTTCTTTGTATCTTTTCTTTTCTCTCCTCTTCTAATTCTCTATTTTGGTCAGTTAACCAAAATCAAGTGTATGTTCTTTCTGCATGAGAATTGTAAAAACAGGATTAGACACAGCTTGGTTCCATCAAAACAGTTATTGCTTCTTCTCTCTCCCTTCTTTTCTTTCTTCCTCCATGTTTTCTGCCTTTTTTTTTTTTTTTTTTTTTTTTTATAGACAGAGTCTTACTTTGTTGCCCTCAGAAGAATGCCATGGCATAACATCTCACAGCAACCTCCAGCTCTTGGGCTTAGGTGATTCTCTTGCCTCAGCCTCCTGAGTAGCTGGGACTACAGGCCCCTTCCACAATGCC
>CAUYQV010044325.1:0-16002 GCA_963574575.1 Galagoides demidoff | reverse complement strand
GACAGAGTTACCTTCCACAGAAGTCTGTCCACCTGCTTTTGGAGCTTAAAGGGAGCACATAGTTTGTGAAGGAGCACACAGCTGTGGGGTTTTACCCCACATGTGTCCTGATCGGTGTCATAGTGGTTGGGAGAATAGAGGTACCTTTGGCAGACACAGGCAAGGCCAGGAGAGAGGCTGGTCCTGGCAGGGAGTAGACAAGCTTAGGACGAGAGGTGTTGAATATGAGGTAGCCGAGGACAGATGGAAAGCCATCTGAGAGGCAGCACGAAATGGGGGCTGAGGCTCAGGAGGTGATTTGAGCTGTTGATCTGGATTTGGTGCTCCTCAGTATGATTTGTGAGCAATGATAAGGGAGAGCGCCAAGGACCACCATGGTCAGAACTTGGGGGCTAGGGCCTATGTCCACAGGCTGACATTCAGAGGAAGAAAAGGTGACAGCGAAGAATGCCAAGAAACCAGGAAGACCGGGAAAGAGTAGTTCCCAAGGGAGGGGGGAAAGCTCGCTCTGTTGCAGGGAGGTACGGAGAGGTCGTGCCTAAAAGCTAAAAGGGGACTATTTAATTTGCAGATGGAGGGACTTCGGTTCTATAGACTGAGGGGAATATGGGACTTTATCCCCCACCTTCCTTACTTTCTGCAGAAATGACAGTGAGAAATAAAAGATGTAAACCTACAAGGACAAGGAGAAAAGGAGACAAGAGACAAGACATGGACACATTTTGGAAGGTGGAAAACAGGTGGAGGGGTAATCACTGACACAGTACAGGGAAGATGCTGAAATTGAAGGCCATTTGGAGTCTTGAAAAGCAGAAGGCAGAGTGAGGGGCAAGGTGAAAGCAGGTTCTGACTGGGAGAATGTGTAAGGAGAGACTAAACCAGGGGTAGCCAGGTAATTCCCAGCCATCCTGATAGAAGAACAGCAGGTTATCCTGAGAATTAAGTAAAAGTCTGCGTTCTGAAGGATAGCATCCTTCACCCTCAGCCCCAAACTTGTCCCAGAGAAAAGACTCCAGATTCTTCCAGTTGTGGGGAGGTCTACCCTAAAGGACCAGGTTCCTACTTCATCAGTCTATATAGTGAAGGCCAACGGCCAACAAGCCTCACTCATCCCCAACATGCGCAGCATTCAGCTCTTTAAGATTCACACATCTAAGCAAAACTTCTGTTAAAAGAAAAACTTTATTTTGTCTTATAATTGTGTCCCGCCTCAAAGAGATGTGTCTCACACTGTGACCCCTCACCTCACTCACTTGTTCCCTCTCTCCACTCCCCCATTTTCACACCCCCACCATGTACTAGGTCCTCAATTGTCCTCATATCAGAATTGAGTACATTGGATTCTTTTTTTTTTTTTTTTGAGATAGAATCTCATTATGTTGCCCTCAGTAGAGTGCCATGGAGTCACGGCTCACAGCAACCTAAAACTCTTGGGCTTAAGCAATTCTCTTGCCTTAGCCTTGGAAGTAGCTGAAACTTCAGGCACCTGCCACAATGTCTGGCTATTTTTTGTTGCAGATGTCATTGTTGTTTAGCAGGCTTGGGATAGGTTTGAATCCACCAGCCTCAGTGTATGTGCCTGGCACTGTAACCACTATGCTACAGGTGCCAAGCCTACATTAGATTCTTGCTTCTCCATTCTTGTGAGATTTACTAAGAAGAATGTATTACAACTCCATCCAGGTTAATACAAAAGATGTAAAGTCTCCATCTTTTTTAGTGGCTGAATAGTATTCCGTGGTATACATATACCAAAGCTTGTTAATCCATCCCTGGATTGGTGGGCATTTGGGTTGTTTCCAGTATGGCAATTGTAAATTGAGCTGTGATAAACTATCTAGTGCAAATGTTCTTATGATAAAATTATTTTTTTTCTTCTGGGTAAATGCCCAGTAATGGGATTGCACGATCAAATGAGAGATACAGTTTGAGTTCTTTAAGGATTCTCCATATTTCTTTCCAAAAAGGTTGTATAAGTTTGCAGTCCCACCAACAGTGTAAAAGTGTTCCCCTCTCTCCACATCTGCACCAGCATCTGCAGCTTTGAGATTTTGTGATGTGGGCCATTGTTGTTGGGGTTAGGTGATATCTTATGGTGGTTTTGATTTGTATTTCTCTGATAATTAGGGATGATGAGCATTTTTTCATGTTTGTTAACCATTTATCTGTCTTCTTTAGAGGAGGTTCTATTCATCTCTCTTGCCCATTGATATAAAGGATTGTTGGCTTTTTATGTAGATTAATTTGAGGTCTTTGTAGATCTTAGTTATCAAGCTTTTGTACGCTTCATAATATGCAAATATCTTTTCTCGTTCTTATGATTGTCTATTTGCTTTGGTTGTTGTCTCCTTAGCTGTACAGGACCTATTCAATTTAATTAAGCCCCATTTGTTTATTTTTTTGTTATTACAATTACCACTAAAGTCTTCTTCATAAAGTCTTTCCCCAGTCTGATAAAATTTCAAGTGTTTTCCCCAGTTTCTTTGAGGAGTTTTATTGTTTCATGTCTTAGATGTAGATATGTTATCCATATTTAATCAATTTTAGTGACTAGAGACAGATGAGGGTC
The DNA here is from genome assembly GCA_963574575.1 of Galagoides demidoff. NCBI lineage: Eukaryota > Metazoa > Chordata > Mammalia > Primates > Galagidae > Galagoides > Galagoides demidoff. Next base: position 13,433 of record CAUYQV010044325.1, on the reverse strand, counting down.
CAGTTTCAGTCTTTTACATCTGGTTATCCAGTTTTCCCAGCACTGTTTATTGAATAGGGATTCTTTCCCCCAGTGTATTTTCTTGTTTGGTTTATCAAAGATTAAGTGGCTATAAGATGTTAGTTTCTTTCTTTCTTTTTTCTTTATTTTGCAGTTTTTGGCCGGGGCTGGATTTGAACCCTCCACCTCTGACATTTGGGGCTGGTGCCCTACTCCTTGAGCCACAGGCACCACTTAAGATGTTAGTTTCATTTCATGGTTTTCTATTCAGTTCCAGATGTCTGTGTCTCTATTTTTGTGCCAGTACCATGCTGTTTAGTTCACTATGGCCTTGTAGTACAGCCTAAAATCTGATAGGCTGATGCTCCCAGCTTTGTTTTTATTACTAAGGATTGCCTTGGCTATACAGGACTTTTTCTGGTTCCATTCCATACAAACCAAAGAATTATTTTTTTCCAAATCTTGAAAGTATGATGTTGGTATTTTAATGGGGATTGCACTGAATCTATAGATTGCTTTGAGAAGTATAGAGATTATCACAATGTTGATTCTTCCCAGCTATGAGCATGTTATGTTCTTCCATTTGTTAATATCTTCTGCTATTTCTTTTCTTAGGGTTTTGTAATTTTGTTTATAGAGGTCCTTCACTTCTTTTGTTAGGTATATTCCTAGGTATTTCATTTTTTTCGAAGCTCCTGTGAAGGGAAGTGCGTCCTTCATTAGCTTCTCATTTTGGTTTTTATTGGCATTTACAATGGCTACTGGTATGTGGACATATATTTTATATTCTGTGACACTACTTTTTTTTTTGTTTGTTTTTTTATTTTGGTTTGGGTTTTTTTTTTTTTTTTTTTTTTTTTGCAGTTTTTGGCTGGGGCTGGGTTTGAACCCACCATCTCTGGCATATGGAGCTGGCATCACCTTACTCCTTTGAGCCACAGGCGCTGCCCAACATTACTGTTTTTTTGTTGTTGCAGTTTGGCCAGGGCCAGGTTCCAACCTGCCACCCTCAGTATATGGGGCCGGTGCCCTACTGGCTAAGTCACAGGCACCACCCATACATTACTGTATTTTTTTTATTGCTTCCAGGAGTCTTGAGGTTGAGTCTTTGGGGTTCTCTAAGTATAAGATATCATTGGCAGGGCGGCACCTGTGGCTCAGTGATAGGGTGCCAGCCCCATATACTGAAGGTGATGGGTTCAAACCCAGCCCCAGCCAAACTGCAACAAAAAATAGCTGGGTGTTGTGGCAGGCGCCTGTAGTCCCAGCTACTCTGGACGCTGAGGCAAGAGAATCACCTACGCCCAAAAGCTGGAGGTTGCTGTGAGCTGTGACACTACAGCACTCTACTGTGGGTGACAAAGTGAGACTCTGTCTCTAAAAAAAAAAGACATTATTGGCAAAGAGGGAGAGTGTGACCTCCTCTGCCTCCATTTAGATGCTGTTTATTTCCTTCTCTTGCCTGATTGTATTAGCTAGAACTTCCAGCACTATGTTGAATAGTAGTGGTGATAGAGGACAGCCTTGTCTGGTTCCAGTTCTAAGTGGAAAAGCTTTCAATTTTACTCCATTCAGTCAAGATGCGACAATTTCAATTTTACTCTATGCAATCAAGATGCGATATTCAGTTTTGTTCAGCCCCCAACACTAGCTCCCAACATGGGCAAAGAGGAGATCTAAAGCCGATGGTGCTCCATTAAGTGATTTTGTTGAACACACATACTCTCAACTACCTTTCAGGGGGTGGCTTCGACTATCTGAACCTCTGGGAGGTCTGATTGGTTCAAAAATCCAAGATTTTCCACAACTGACAGATTAGCCTAAATTCTATACAATCGGCACCACACTACCACCAAGAATAAATCCCCAGGCACCCTATTGAAACCTGTTCTCAGTGGAAACTACCTTATCTTTGTGTATTTTGAGGATTGTATTAATTTTGATTTGGCCTCTGATATGGGAAGCTTTATGGGAGCTTTCAGAGAAAGCTATTCAAAAGATAGGAATGAGCCAGGCCAAGTAGCAAGCCAGATTCAAACCAGAAAGGAGGCAGGACAAAGTCTGCAAATTCTCCCAGCACAGGCCCTGAGGCAGGGGAGGGGTGCATGGAGAATAAGCCCACATAATGGGCATTTGAGCAGAGGAGAAGTAAATGTATTCATCTATAAGTCTGCATAGCTCCTGAGCAAGGTCCAGTGGTCAACCTACTTTTTTCTGGTCCTTTGATAGCATCATGTAAGGGGGCATAAGCACATTAAGTGGAAAGGGACCTTACTGTATTTACCCCAATGACATCATGCAAGCCATTGCTTGTACCTACATAGGGAGTCTCCAGGTCTTGGGTACACTATGCCTGGAAGCACAATATACCTTGCAGGCATCACTTGGATAAGTTTTCTATAGTTGATTGCTATGAGGTTGTTAATTGGCAGGGTCAGGGTACTATTTCCAGTAAGCGTAGGAAAGCAAGTCGCAGTGATGTCTAGTATATCAAGGATAGCGTTCCACCCCTCCTTTGGGGTTTCTGTGAGACTCTCACTGGGAATACAGAGGTGCTGGCATTAGGGGAACCACTTCCTGATTTGGGGACATTAGCTCACATACTGAACAATTGCTTTGGTTTCTTGCTAAAGCCATCCACAGATTATGGTCTTTCTATAACAGTGGTTCTCAACCTGTGGGTCGTGACCCACAGGAACTGTATTAAAGGGCCGCGGCATTAGGAAGGTTGGGAACCACTGTTCTACAAGGAAAGGGAAGGGATTAGGACAGCGGGAAATAGGGGGAAAAGGAAGAAGATAAGGCTTTCATGGTGGCAGAGAAGTCTTGATCTGTAGTCTTGGGAAAGCCATCGGTGTCTGCTTCTAGGGACAAATTTCTCTGGTCAGCCTTGCCTTCAGGTCTCCAATAGGTACACAGTCCCAGGAATCTGGAAGGGCCCTTTTGAATTGGGACCCCAAACTTTTGCTGCAGAGAAGAACTTGGAACGGTGCCTTCCAACAGAATTCAAGTCATTTCCAAAAGATTCAATCACCAGGTACCAGATCATGAAAGGTCTGGTTGTCATCAGTTGGGTCACAAAAGGCTTCTTTTACTCGGTAAAAATATTCTTTAGCACAATGCATTAAATCTTTGCACTATTGAGTCAGGTTAAAGTTTATAACAGTGGGAGATACATGAGTTTCTATTAGTATGGTACAGACCTGCCAGTAAATATTTCATAAGGGATCAATCTGTTTTCCGTGGTAATGAATCTGGAGACCATCAGCTGGTAATACCTTTGACTAAGGCAATCCAATCAATTCAGTTAGCTCCGTCACACCATTGTGTTTGTAATACTTATTTAACTGTTTTACAACTTGTCTAGTGAAATGAGTACCTCACTGGCTCTTTCTCCCAGAATACCCCATAAAGGAGACACATTGTCTAAAAACCTTTTAACTACTGTTAATAGCCTCAGCCTTCCTATCGGGGAAGCGTCCATACAACTAGAACACATCTACTATAGATGGCAATAGAATGAAATCAATCTGTGAGTGTTTAAATGATCCAGCAGCTGGATATGTATCACCTGAGGTTTTTATTGTCTTATCAGGATTATGAGTTTGGCAAACCAAACATTGGTTATAAACCATTTTGGCAATTTTACAACAGTGGCCTCACCAATCTTTTTTTTTATAGTTTGGATCATTTTATCTCTTACATGATGAGTCACAGAGTGCAGAGTTTTTAAAGGACTCAAGAAATACCAGGCAGCTGGCTCGGTGCCTGTGGCTCAATTGGCTAAGGCGCCAGCCACATACACCTAAGGTGGCAGGTTCGAATCCCCAGCCCGGGCCCGCCAAACAACAATGATGGCTACAACCAAAAAATGGCTGGGCGTTGTGGCGGGCGCCTGTAGTCCCAGCTATTTGGGAGGCGGAGGCAGGAGACTCGCTTGAGCCCAGGAGTTGGAGGTTGCTATGAGCTGTGATGCCATGGCACTCTACCCAGGGGGATAGCTTGAGGCTCCGTCTCAAAAAAAAAAAAAAAAGAAATACCAGGCAGCCCTCTAGGCCCCCTTGAGTTCACGCTTAACATGGGATTTATATCCTCTCAAATATGAATTTTGTTTCAATTTGGGTCCATACCATTGTTTATTTAAAAAGTTATCAGGGCAGGCACAGTGGCTCACACCTGTAATCCTAGCACTCTGAGAGGACGATGCAGATAGATTACCTGAGGTCAGGAGTTTGAGACTACCTGAGCAAGAGCAAGACCCAGACTCCACTAAAAACAGTAAGATTAGCTGGGCGTTGTGGTGGGCACCTACAGGCCCAGCGATTCAGGAGGCTGAGGCAAGAGAATAACTTAAGCCTAAGAGTTTGAGGTTTCTGTGAGTTCTGATGCTATAGCACTGTAGCATGGACAACAGAGTGAGACTGTCTCAAAAATTCAGTCAGTCAATCAATCAACCAATCAAATAAGTTATCATAGCTGATTTCATTTGAATCAATCTTAAGGAGTTTATTCAAATTGTATGTCTTTACAATTTAGTACTGGAAGACTTAGCATCAAAACTGCCAAATAATTTCCTTGGTGTTTAATTAATTCTTGTTCTACTTGATGTTGGGTTAGCAGTTTTAAGAACCAGTCTGTTTTTTCATCAGAATTCTAGTAATTCTTACCTTAACCAATGGCATGACTTTAAAGTTATCAGAAACCTGTACTTGTCAGAGTCCTTTCCAGAAATTTTCTTGTAGAAGAAATACTTAAGGCTTTTTGTTGCTCAGGGAACTATCGGAGTAATGAACTCACTTCCTGGGAGTGACAACATTGAAAATGGTTGTGCTCTGATGAGAGTTCATTATGGTGCAATTGACAGGCAATTTGGTTATTTCTATAGGATACAACATAATAACTAGGATATGACTGACTGATAGCATGGTGCCAGGACTATCAGATGTCTATGAATTTCATACAATTTCTAAAACACACATTAATAATACATCCATACAAATATAGCACTAAGAAAGTTTAGCATTAGTTATTTGACAGTGCTACCCATATAATTTAATGTATCAGATAAGAACAATTAGTTTAATATCTCTTTTGATAAAGAGAAGTATCATTTCGAGATGTTCCAGGGGCCCAAACTTTGGGGAAGTTTGCCAAAAATATTAGAAGTTTAAAATACGTGATCAAAATAGAATCACAGGTCACTGTGAACAATAGTCACACATTTAGCCAAAATAATAATAATTTAGCCAAAATAATTGAAAGACTTCAGAGGCAACTACAGAAAGTCACATAGGGCTAGGTGTGGTGGCTCATGCCTATAACATAGGAGGTTGGGCAGATGGATTTCTTGAATATCTCTAAAACTCCAAATATCTCTAAAATCTTGAAATCTCTCTAAAAAAAAAATAGCCTGGTGTTGTGGTGGGTGCCTGTAGTCCCAGCTACTTGGAAGGCTGAGGCAAGAGGATCCCTTAAGTCTAAGAGTTTGAGCTTGCTGTGAGCCATAATGCCATGGCACTCTACTGAGGGCAACAAGTGAGACTATCTCAAAAAAAAAAAAAAAAGTTATAGAAAAAGTTTAGTCCTTATAATAGTAGACTCAACTTTCTTAAATAATCAAAAACGTAAAAAGACAATGTAAGGCACAGGAAATTATCTTGGTAAAACATAGAATCTTTATTCTGTAGCCCAACTATCTAAAGATAAAGAAAAATCTTTCACAATTACCTATTTTTTTTTTTTTGAGACAGAGCCTCAAGCTATCCCCCTGGGTAGAGTGCCATGGCATCACAGCTCATAGCAACCTCCCACTCCTGGGCTCAAGCGAGTCTCCTGCCTCTGCCTCCCAAGTAGCTGGGACTACAGGTGCCCGCCACAACGCCCAGCCATTTTTTGGTTGCAGCCATCATTGTTGTTTGGCGGGCCCGGGCTGGGGATTCGAACTTGCCACCTTAGGTGTATGTGGCTGGTGCCTTAGCCGATTGAGCCACAGGTGCCGAGCCACAATTACCTATTAAGACCAGACCTATAACCTAAGAAAAGCTTGTTTTAATAGGAGAGGACCAAGTTCTAGTTTTGCATCAGTATAATTTTGATATTGAGGCTCAATTTCTTATTTTTTTATTTTTTGAGACAGAGCCTTACTCTGTCGCCTTGAGTAGAGTGCCATGGCACCATCATAGCTCACAGCAACCTCAAACTTTTGGGCTCAAGTGATCCTCTTGCCTCAGCTTCCGGAGTAGCTGGGACTAAAAGAGCCTATCACAAAGCCCTATTAGTTATTCTGCTCTTAGTAGAGACGGGGTCTTGCTTTTGCTCAGGGTAATCTCGAACTCCTGAGCTCAAGTAATCCACCAGCCTCAGCCTCCAAGAGAGCTAGGATTACAGGTGTGAGCCACTGTGCCCAGCCAATGCTCAACCAAAAAGAACCCAAAAAACTTATAAATAATTCCTCAGATTTCTCTCAGCCTTAACTTTCTATTTTCTTTTTTTTTTTAAAGACAGAATCTCACTCTATTGCCCCAAGCTAGAATGCTATGGCCTCAGCCTAGCTCACAGCAACCTCAAACTCCTGGGTTCAAGCAATCCTCCAGCCCCTGATCCTAAGTAGCTGAAACTACAGGCTCCTGCCACAATGCCAGGCTAATCATCCTATTTTTTTTTCAGTAGCTATGGGTCTTGTTCTTTCTCAGGCTGTGCCTAAACTCCTCAGTTCAAGTGATCTCTCACCTGGGCTTCCCTAAGTGCTAGGATTATAAGTGTGAGCCATAGCACTTAACTTTCTATTCATGATAATAGAATGTTAAAACTTTTTGCTATAAGAAAGACACTTTTACATGGGAATTTTATCCTTATTTACACCCATTTAATTCATTGATTTTTAATAATTATGCCTGGATTTCACATGAAAGTGATACATATAAAGCTAGCCATCATCACAAGTTGTTTTTCAAAGTTTGTAAAATAGAGATAACAAGCTTATTTTACCAGAAACCTACATAGAAAGTCATATGTTTATATTTTATCCTGACTACTCTGAAGACATACCTGTTTAAATCAAACCAACAATATTATTCACTGAAGACTATTCACATCATGTGAATTTGAAAAGCATTTGCAGCCAGTTGTGGTGGCTCATACCTGTAATACTAGCATTTGGGGAGGCTGAGGCAGGTAGATCACCTGAGTTCAGGGTTTTGAAACAAGCCTGGGCTTGGCGCCTCCTGTGGCTCAATCGGCTGGGGCGCCAGCCACGTACACCTAAGGTGGCGGGTTCGAGTCCCCAGCCCGGGCCCGCCAAACAACAATGATGGCTGCAACCAAAGGATGGCCGGGCGTTGTGGCGGGCGCCTGTGGTCCCAGCTACTTGGGGGGCGGAGGCGGGAGACTCGCTTGAGCCTAGGAGTTGGAGGTTGCTATGAGCTGTGATGCCATGGCACTCTACCCAGGGGGATAGCTTAAGGCTCCGTCTCAAAAAAAAAAAAAAAAAAAAGAAACAAGCCTGAGCAAGAGTGAGACCTTATCTCTAAAAAAAAAAAGTAGCCAGGCATTGTGGCAGGTTCCTATAGTCCCAGCTACTTGGGAGGCTGAGGCTAGAGGATTTCTTGAGCCCAAGTGTTTGAGGTTGCTATGAGCTATGATTCCATAACACTCTACTGAGGGTGACAAAAGGAAACTCTGTCACCACAAAAAAGAAAGAAAGAAAATCGTTTGGGTTATTTTATGAGTGAATACTTCATTATATAAGCATTTATTTTTCCTAAAGCCAATTAAATAGAGCTCTTCACAAGTTAATTTGGCAATACATAGTTCATTACAAAAGTTCTGAAATACACAAAAATCAAGAAATGTAAAATCAAACAAAAGAAGCCCTCCTAGCAAAAGTAATAAGCTGAGCAAGTTGAAACTTACACCACTGAGTCAGAAAGGATTCTGTTGACTGTGTTTCATGGAGGTGAAATAACGGACTATAACATGGTTTGTCTATAAGTTTCATGGTGACCCATGTATCATAAGGAGACAGAAAACTATCAAACATATATCTAACATGCAGACATATATAAACATATAAACAGAAACAGATTTCAGAGATTTCATATAAAAATTTTAGCCATATGCCAGGTGTAATAATATAAAACTCACTGATTTATTAAAGAATATCTGTATTCAAATTGTTTTTCTGGCGAATGAAACAAGATTTCCTGACCAGATGGCTAAAGCTTTTAAATAATATTTGTTGAAAAAGACTTTTAAGTTTTCCTTTTTCCTTTGCTTTTTGTAAAGAACTTTATAAAGAGGAATTTTTTAAATTTATTCACTCCTTTAATTTCCTCTGCATACCAATTAAAGAATATATCCCATTGCTTTTATGGCATTTGGATCCTTTTTTTCCCTAATGTGTTTTACAAAGTGAACAGTTTTATCTGGGTCAAAACTTCCCCACTGTGACCGCTGTAATTCTAAATTGTCCTTGATAAGCTTAACCCTTTCCCCCCAAAATACACAGCTTCTATGCCCTTAAATTCTGTGCATAGAGTTAGCCACATTCCTCAGATTTGGAGGAACTCATTTTTAAAAGGTAATTCCTCAGGCTCCTAACTGAATCCAATTCAGTAAATTATTGAATCTGATTTGATCCTGGACCTAGCCCTGTCCAAGAATTACTCAAGAAACACAAATTGTTGGAGTTTGGAATCCAAGAGAGAACTCACCCACAACCTGACATGTACCTTTATTTGATTATTCAATGCTCCTGAGAATTGTTGGATTTTTACTTCAGATCCCACTTCTGACACCAATCTGTTAAAAAGAAACTTTTAAACAAATCAAACTTAATTTAACAGAATTTATTTGAATAAAAAACAATTCATGAATCGAGCAGCAGCCTGAGCCAATAAAGGTTGAGAGAGCACCACCCAGCTATGTGGGTAAATAGTATTTTTAGACAGAAAAAGAACTGTGATATAAGGAAATAGCCTGATTGGTCACAACATGGTATTTGCCTTCTATGGGGACATTCTGAACAGTTTTCAGCCTGTGATTGGCTGGAAGCTTGGCTGTTATGATTGCCTGAGATTCATCTACTTAGTGTAAGAATATATTCTTAGTTAGGTTGCAATTTGTTCACATATTAAGTTAGGTGACAGTTTGCTACATAAGAAGGCAGCTTTAGGCCAAATTTAATTTAATACCTCCAACTTGAAAGTCAGAAACAAAAACAAAAACAAAATAATCAGGAAAAAGGAAAATCAGAAGATATGTGCACATGCACAACATTGATAAAAATAAAAATGGTAATCTTTATTAAATTGGCAGTTAAGAGGTAGGTAGTTATAGCCTCAGATAACAGTTGTCTCTGGGGGGATGAGATTGTGGGTGGTATTTCTTTTTTTTTCTTTTTTTTTTTTTTTTTTTGAGACAGAGCCTCAAGCTGTCCCCTTGGGTAGAGTGCTGTGATATCACAGCTCACAGCAACCTCCAACTCCTGGGCTCAAGCGAGTGTCCTGCCTCTGCCTCCCAAGTAGCTAGGACCACAGGTGCCCACCACAATACCAATGCCCACCAATACGCCTGGCTATTTTTTGGTTGCAGCCATCATTGTTGTTTGGCAGGCCCGGGCTGGATTCAAACCTGCCACCTTAGGTGTATGTGGCTAGTGCCTTAGCTGCTTGAGCCACAGGCGCCGAGCTGGTATTTCTTATTGTTTATATTTTCTGAGCTTTTTATAAAAAAAAAAAACTACTGCATTTTAAGGAGAAAAAAAGATTAGTATGTTAGTGGCTTGAAGGAAACAATTTCAGTAAAACATATTTCTTAATGAATTAATTCCCCCATCTCTTTCCAAAAAGATTCTGAAGTTATAATTACAGGCAATGGTAAGAGATAGTCTTGTCAGATACCAGTATGGTAACCAACCATTCTGATTTGTCCAAGACTAAGCATTTTCTCAAGACACCAGACTTTTAGTACTACAACCAGAATAGTCCTGCCCAAACTGGGATAGTTGATTACCCTACACTGTGTAATGTGCAATGATCTGTCCATATCACCTTCTCCCTATGAGACTCATACACACTAAGTCAGTTAGGTGACCCACTCCCATTTAGAAAAGAGAAGGAACTAAGACACAGGGTAGCTCCTTATTCCTTATCCTTTAAGGGAGAGACCTTAAGAGGAAGTAGGCTAGCACTCTGAGAGGTCAAGGCAGGTGGGTCACCTGAGCTCAGGAGTTCAAGGCCAGCCTGAGCTGGTGCGAACCCCATCAAGACCCCATCTTGAAAAATGGCTGGGTTTGGTGACAGGTGCCTGCAGTCCCAGCTACTCAGGAGGCTAAGACAAGAGAATTGCTTGAGCCCAAGAATTTGAGGTTGCTGTGAGCTATGACACCACAGCACTCTACCAAGGGCAACAAAATGAGACTGTCTCAAAAAAAAAAAAAAAGAGGAAATAGGCTTTTAAACCATATGCATATATTAATTTAATGACATTTTTAGTTTTGTTTTTTTTTTAAAGAGTGGGAATCTAGAATAAAAAATTCAGATGAGGCACCCATAGGTCAGTGGTTAGGGTGCCAGCCACATACACTTGGGCTGGTGGGTTTGAACCTGTCCAGGCCTGCTAAACAACAATGACAACTACTACAAAAAAATAGCTGGGTGTTGTGGCGGTGCCTATAGTCTCAGCTACTTGGGAGGCAGAGGCAAGAGAATCATTAAAGCCCAAGAGTTTCAGGGAGGGATGAATGCAAAGGAGGACAAGATAACTTTCACAATGATGGAAATAGTCTATATCTTTATTATGGCAGTGGTTTTGCAGGTATATACAACTATCAAAACTCATTGAATTACACTTTGCACTGGTGCAGTTTTCTTCCTCTTCAATGGTACCTCACTTAGAAAGAGGGAAAACATGTGCAATGGGGAGCCGTGTTCTCCATGGAGAGCTCCCACTCAGCACCAGCACCTGCTCATCTGCGTAGGTAGGCTCTGTCCTCCTTACCTATCTTTCACCCCACCCCTGTCTTGGATGGAGCATCTCTTTGACCCAACCATCTCTCTGGGAGGATGCCACAGCACTGAATTGCCCTCTCCGTCCCCAGGACTCCAACCTGTTTGTGAGCAACTGGGACCCCACTCCCTGCTTCCAGAACTCCGTGCTGGCCTGGATCCCCTGCATCTACCTATGGGCTGCACTTCCCTGCTACCTGTTCTACCTACGGCACTACCCCAGTGGCTACATCGTCCTCTCCCGCCTGTCCAGGCTCAAGATGGTTAGGAGCTCAGGGTTTTCATATGAGTTGGGTTGGGACTGGGGGATTCTGCTTTTAATGAGCCCCTTCCCCCTCAGCCTCCTCAACTGGACAAGTTTCCCTAGCCTCACCTGTCCTGCATCTCGGTGACATGGCAGCCAGCTAGATGGGCTTAAAGCCAGCTGAGATACTCCCTGCTTGGGAAAGTTCAAACAAATTTAGCAGTGCTCTCCCTACTCCCAAGAAACTTCTGGCCAGCACCCTTCTCAGCCCTACGGGCCAGGCCCAAGCAAGTCTAGTGGCTTCACATGCAAAGACCTCACCCCAGCAGGACTATTTCTGCCTCTAGGGATGGGGGCTCTAACCTGTGCCCTGTCCATAGGTCCTAAACATCCTGCTGTGGTGTGTGTCCTGGGCGGATCTTTTTTACTTTTTCCATGGCCTGGTTCACGGCTGGGCCTCTGCCCCCATCTTCTTTGTCACCCCCCCGGTGGTGGGGATCACCATGGTCAGTGTGGGGCCCAGGATTCTGGGCGGGGGTCTGGGGTGTGGGTTGTGATGGGAGAACCATGGGCTCTGTGGGGAAGGCTGGATACCTTGGGGGTGGGAAAAGGGTGAGGGTGGATGGGGAAGGAAGGAGGCAGGTCCAGATGTGTGTGCTCTGCCTGGACTTCCCTGCCTTCCCTGCACAGCTGTTGGCCACCTTGCTGATCCAGTATGAGCAGCAACAAGGGGTGCAGCGCTCAGGGATCCTCATTATCTTCTGGTTCCTGTGTGTGGTCTGTGCTATCATCCCCTTTCGCTCCAAGATCCTTTTAGCCAAGGCAGAGGTAAGTTGAGTAAGACTGAGATCCTGGGCCTGTTGTTTAACCCTTTGGAGTTTCATTTCCTCAACTGCAGAATGGGTGTGTTGAGACACCCAGTTAGATGAGGCCATGAAAGTCAAGTTCTAGTCAATGCCTGGCCCAGGGCAAGTCCCTCACTGAACCCCAGCCCCTGTGGTCCTTCCCCCTCTCCTAGGATCCTCTGGGTAATGCCTCCTACCCTAGGAAAGCTGACATGCCAGGGCTCTCTCCAGGGTAGGGCTGCAGGCCCAGGCTCCCTGGTATTTCTTTCTTTCTTTCTTTCTTTTTTTTTGAGACAAGAGTCTCACTATGTCACCCTCGGTAGAGTGCTATGACATCACAGCTCATAGCAATCTCCAACTCTTAGGCTTAAGCAATTCTCTTGCCTCAGCCTCCCAAGTAGCTGGGACTACAGGTGCCCACCACAACACCTGGCTATTTTTTTGTTGCTACCTTTTGTCATCACTGTTTTAGCTGGCCCGGGCTGGGTTCAAACCCGCCAGCTTCGGTGTATGTGGCTGGTACGTACTGAGCTACAGGGCGCCGCCTCCAGGTACTTCTAATACCCCCTTCCCCTCTCCTCCCAGGGCAGGATCTCAGATCCCTTCCGCTTCACCACCTTCTACATCCATTTTGCTCTGGTGTTCTCTGCTCTCATCTTGTCCTGCTTGAAAGAGAAACCACCGTTCTTCTCCCCAAAGAATGTTGACCCTGTGAGTTTGCAATGGAGGGTATAGGGGTCCCAAAGCTCACAAGTCAGCCCTTGCAAGCAGCCCCCAAAGTGGGAGAAATGTCACCTTCACATTCTGTGCTCTGGGCTTGCAGTAGGAATGAGGGTCCCTCCCTTTCTCTGTCCTACTTTGAGAGGATGGTGGGCATTCTTGATCGCACAATCCTATTCTGTTACCTTCTAGAACCCCTGCCCAGAGGCCAGCGCTGGCTTTCTCTCCCGCCTGTCTTTCTGGTGGTTTACAAAGTAAGTTGGTTGTTTCATCAGCCTGGACCAGAGGGAGGGAAGAGATTGGAGGTGAGGGCAGGGAGGGGAGCAGGCCAGAAGTTCAGGGGCCAGGTTGGCCCTCGGGCAGGTGAGGGTAGGGGAAAGTGTGTCCTAGACTGCATGGCCTGGTCTGGCCCAACTCTGCTCCCAGGCTGTAGGCCAGCCCTGCATCTGGCAGCCCCGGGACAGGCCCAGGGGGCTAGAAGGAGGCTGTAATTAGTCCTGAGCTCTTCCGTCTGGGATAAACTTGCAGCTTGTCATTTTCTTGGCTGCCCCTCAGAGTGGCTTAGGCAGGATAATTGTGTCTGTGACCTGGTGACAGCTCATTAACCAGCTGTACTGA
>CAUYQV010044320.1:0-18031 GCA_963574575.1 Galagoides demidoff | reverse complement strand
AAAGTATCACAAGAATGGAAGAAAAAGTATCCAATGTACACACCCCTATTATGAAACTAATTTATACCTTTTATATGAAAGCTATAACCTAATAACAGCCTAAGAATATGGGGAGAGGGGAGGTAGAGGGAAGGGGGAATGGGTGGAGGGAGGGGGATTGGAGGAATCACTTCTCAGGTTTATCTTACAAGGGTACAAGTGAATCTTTCTAAGAGTAGAATGTGAATGTTTTAAAACAATAACTAAGAAAATGACATGAAGGCTATGTTAACCAGCTTGATGGCAGTGTTTCGGATTGTGTGTGAAAACCCCACACTGTACCCTCGAAGTGCATTAATGTACATAGTTACCATTCAATAAAAAAAAAAAAAAGAGATGACTGGGAACTTCTCATATGTATTTTCCCAAACTGATCCAAAGACACATGAGGAACTATTTCTCAACAATCTGAATCATAATTCTTGTCCTCTGCAAGCTAATCTTTGTCATATCCAGGTGCTTAAGCTGAAATTACTGTTCTTAGTCAAATCAGTATTTAAAGGAATCTCAATAACATCCATCTGGTCTTCAGTTTGGTTTCTGGTGACATAGTCAGTTTTGAGGATTCCATACCTAGCAGAGACTAGATCAAAGTCAAGTGTTATAATCATCATCATGAAATACAGTGAAATTTTCTTAGAGAAAGAAGGAATGGATCACATTTTCTCTGCAGGAAAGCCAAGAACTTTGGGTGTCAATTTCTTGAAACACAGCATAGCACCTGTCACAAATATACCAATAGCACGAAAAGGTCACCTTACTTTCATGCTTACACGTCAAGAGGGGGTTTCCCAGAATGGCAACGCTCTCATTTAAGACATTCTGGAGCCCTGATTTCCATTTCAAATGATAGGTTATCTCTATTTTCGATTAAACAAGCAACTTTAACCTACTAGCATGGAATTCTTCATGACTTTGGTCTCTTTGAGGATGGTAAGTTTCTGAGAAGAAGCCTTGGGGAAAAATCCCCTTCTTTAGTACATAAGCCCTTCCTCCTCCATCCAGGAGCTTTTGCTATTGCCTCACCAGTAGAGAGCATTAGATCTTGTAGGTAATAAATACCCTCTGAGAATTTTGTCAGATCTGTAGGAGCCCGCTGTAACCTCAAAGTGGGTAGGTGCGAAATGTCAAGAACTCCCCAAATCTGATCAAGTTGAACTCCAATATAATCTCAGAATAGTATGACTGTATTTGCATGTTTAATACCATAGCCCATTGCTCCCTGTGGTAGGTAAAATAACGACCCAACCCAAAGAGGTCCACATCCTAATTCCTGAGGCAGATAAACGTGTTACCCTATGTGGCAAAAAAATGACTTTGTAGATAAGATTAAGTTAATGATCTTGAGGTGGGAAGATTACCTTGGGTTGTCTGGGTAAGTCCAATGTAATGACAATTCCTCATAAGAAGGAAGCAAGAGTGTCAGAGTCCAAAGGAAATGTGATGACAGAGCAGAAGGGCAGAGGGAGGAAGGGAGGGAGACAGAAAGAAGAGAGATTTGAAGATTCTTTGCTAGCTTTGAAAATGAAGAGTGGGGCCACAAACCAAGGATGTTGATAGCCTCTGAAAACTATAAAGAGCAAGGGAAGAGAGTCCTCTCTAGAACCTCCAGAAGGAATACAGTCCTGCTGATACCTTGATTCAGCACTTCTGAACTATGAAACTGTAAGATAATGAATGTGCTGTTTGAAGCCATGATGTTTGTGCTAACTTGTTACAGCAGTCATAGGAAAGCAATACATTCTCCCTCATAATTTTTTTTTGAGACAGACTCTCACTATGTCACCCTCAGTATAGCGCTGTGGCAGCACAGCTCACAGCTACCTCAAACTCTTGGGCTTAAGCGATTCTCTTGCCTCAGCCTCCCAAATAGCTGGGACTACAGGTGCCCGCCACAACACCTGGCTATTTATTTGCTGTAGCTGTCAGTGTTGTTTACCAGACCTGGGGTGAGTTTGAACCCGCCAGCTCTGGTGTATGTGGCTGGCGCCCTAGCCGCTGAGCTACAAGCACAGAATCTCCCCTCATAATTGGTAAATTTGCACTTTTAATTTATAGGTAATTGTATATTTTTATGGGATACAATAAGATGTTTTGATACATGCATGCTTTGTGAAATTATTATATAAAACTAATCAACATGTTCATCACCTCGCATTCTTGTTTTTTTTGTAATGAGAACATTCAAAATTTGTTCTTTAAAGATATTTGTACCAGAATGTTCATGGCAGCCCAATTCATAATTGCTAGTTCACAGAAGAAGCCCAAGTGCCCATCGACCCATGAATGGATCAATAAATTGTGGCATATGTACATCATGGAATACTATGCAGTCATAAAGAAAGATGGAGCCTTTACCTCCTTCATGTTTACATGGATGGAGCTGGAGAATATTCTTCTTAGCAAAGTATCTCAAGAATGGAAGAAAAATATGCAATGTACTCAACCCTATTAGGAAACTAATTTATAGCTTTCATAAGCTATAACCCAATTTTAGCCCAAGAATATGGGGAAAGAGGAGAAGGAGGGGAGAGGAGAGGATGGGTGGAGGGAGGGCGATTGGTGGAATCACGTCTATGGTTTATCCTATGGGAGTACATGTGAGTCTTTCTAAATGTAAAATATAAATGTCTTAACACAATAACTAAGAAAATGACATGAAGGCTATGTTAACTAGTTTAATGAAAGTATTCCAAACTATATATAGAAACAACACACTGTACCCCATGATAGTATTAATGTACACAGCTATGATTTAATAAAATAAAATAAATAAAAATCCATTCTTTTAGTAATTTTGAAATATATGATACATTATTATTGACTATGGTCACCAGATTGTACAGTAGATCTTGGTAGATCCTAAAAATGTGTTCTATCTAACTAAAACTTTGTACCTATTGACCAATTTTGCTCATTCTTACCTGCCCCCCGCCCCCGAGACTGTAGGAGCCACCATTCTATTTTCTGCTTCTATAAGTTTGACTTATAAGTGAAATCACGTAGTCGTTGTCTTTCCGTGCATGGCTTATTTTACTTAGCACAACTTTTAAAAAATACAACTAAGTGCTCAAATAAATTTGCAGACTCTAGCGTTCTTTTGGAAGTTCACAGTGTACATTGGTTCAGTAAAGACTCTCTGAAATCCTGTGGGAAGGAACCCACAGGATATTTAACTCAATGTCACCTCTGGAAAAAAACATTTTTAACTGAAAAACATTAATTGTCATCCTGCAGAACAATGTTCCTTCCTCAGAACACTGGTTTGAGGTAATGCTGCTAATAACTCCTTTCACAGTAAATTGGGGCTGAAGAAAGATGTGTTAACCAAAGGAGAGAGAACTGTGGAGATCTAGAAAGTGATTCAAAAAAGAAACTCAATGTGTTATTTGGTCCAGGAGAGCTCATTCTCATGTACAAATATGAATATTTAGTCCCTGCTGTCTGATCTATTTCTGGGGGGGGGAGGCTATCATAGGTGAATGGCGGATGCCATTAAGATAACCCAAGGCAGCCGGGCACAGTGGCTCACACCTGTAATCCCAGCACATGGGAGGCCGAGGCGGGCAGATTGCCTGAGCCCAGGAGTTTGAGACCAGCCTAAGCAAGTCCCTATCTCGAAAAAATAACCGGGCATTGTGGCAGGTTCCTGTAGTCCCAGCTACTTGGGAGGCTGAGGCAAAAGAATCAATTAAACCCAAGAGGTTGAGGTCACTATGAGCTGTGACACCACAAGACTCTACCGAGGGTGATAAAGTGAGACTCTGTCTCAAAAAAAAAAAAAAAGATAATCCAAGGAGCTCCCCCTAGTTCTTATTCCTTGCTCCCTAAGCAAGCTTCTGCTATCATTTAGCTTCCCTTTCCGAGCTGGCCTTATCAGCTGACATGTCAAATCTAGTCTGATTAATAGTTATCTGTACCCCTGAAAATGAGTAAATTAGAATTCTGGCTTTATATGTCTATCCCTCAGGATTTGGATTAGGTTATCATGAGTCCATGTATCTCTAACAAAATCTAGTTTCTGGGCCTAACTGGAACCCTATGCTCTTGCCTAATTGCCAAACTCTCTACTAGGTTATCACCCAGGGGAACACTGAGGCATGGTCGCCCCAGACAAATATTTCAAGATAAAGTAGGCCTGGGGTCTGCCAATTCTCTCATACCCGTGGATCCTTGCTTGTGACTTACACCTGACCACTAGTCAGGCTGGGTTGAGGTAGATTCAGAGACTTGGCTGAGGTAGATTCAGAGACTTGGCAGAAATATCCCCCGATCCTCTGTGCACCTCAGGACTCCCAGTGTAGGGGCCAGCCATCTGGTCCTGTCTCCTAGCTCAGAAGTTTTGTTGCCCTTTCCCCACCCCCGGATTTTAGCTGAGACCACGCTATTTCTTCCCAACTTGTTACAATAACTTTAGACCTCAAGTAGAGATTCAGGCTCTCAATCTCAGTCTCCATAAAGACTCATTCTGGTGACTTGCCCAGAACAAAGAAGAAAGCCTCCAAGAAGATCAATGTCCTCATTAAAAGTTGCTGGCAGTCTCCAAAAGATTTCTTCCCCACGTAGGAAACAAATAAATAAGAGCTCAGTGGCACCCACAGCGTGTAGATTTGCCATCCTGGGCTAGAGAACAGAAAGACGCCGGCACCTAAAGAGGCAGAGAGGCAGAAGAGTTAAAGTTGATGGAGGTGAAAACAATACTGGAAGCAACAACTGCAAACCACAACTTTGCTTATTGCCAAGTGAACGCAATCAAGAGGGATTGTGCAGGGAGGGAGATGAGATCAGCAGAGCTGAACAAACGTGCACCTTGAGGAAGCGCTGCCAGGAAGCCCACAAACCCTACAAGAGGTCTGTGAAGCTTTCTGTTTATTATCAGCTTACCAACAAGAGCCTCATTCCCATTGGATCTGTGTATTGAGCTTGTACTAGAGCAATGGTTCCCAGACTGTGGTCCCCAAACCAGCAGCAGCAGCACCTGGGAACTTGTTAAAAATGCAGATTTTTCAGGCACCACCCCAGACTTGCTGAATCAGAAACTCAATTGTGGGGCCGGCAGCGGTGACTCACGCCTGTAATCCTAGCACTCTGAGAGGCTGACGTGGGTGCATTGCTTGAGCTCAGGAGTTCAAGACCAGCCTTAGCAAGAGCAAGACACCATCTCTAAAACTAGTCGAGTGTGGTGGCAGGCTCCTGTAGTCCCAGGTACGGGAAAGGCTGAAGCAAGAGGATCACTTGTGCCCAAGAGTTGCTGTGAGCTATGGACATTATAGCCCTCTACCTACAGCAACAAAGTGAGACTCTGTCTCAAAAACTCAAGTGTGAGAACCACTGGCCTAGATCTATTTTAATCATCAAGCTCTGTGCTTTGTGCCAGAGTAGGGGTGGGGTTGCCAGATAAACCACGGAACATTCAAATTTGAATTTCCGATAAATGGCATATTTTTTAGTATACGTATGTCCAAATTATTGCATAGGGCATACTTATGTTATAAAGCACTTATTATATATCTGAAATTCAAATTTAACTAAACATCTGTAGTTTTATTTGCTAAACCTAGCAGGTGGCAGGGGCGGGATCCCACAGAGGGTCATGATGGAACAAGCCTAACCCTCCAGGATGCCTGCCCCAGATCAGCTGGGTGTGCAAAGTTCGGACATAATTCACATACAGAACAAGCCCAAAGATCTAGATGACAGGTTCTAGCAGCACCTTAAGCTCTAAGTAATTCCAAGGAAGCACAGAGCACTATGAGGTATGCCAAACAAAAAAAGCATTTAGGAATTGGATTTGAATTCACAGTTCAGAGTCAAGGGGTCCCAGCTGCTATAGTTTCTACAAATGCTAATTATATTATTTTTTCTCTATGACCAAACTCCCGCCTTATACCCAGAGGCACTTCTGTGTGAATTAGGAAAAGGCAGCCTTTCCTTGGGCCAGATATAGCACCGTTCCTGTTGCACAGCTCGGAGCATGAATCCAGGGCTAGAGTTTAACCCCCACACCCCCTCAGCTGGGCACAAAGCTGCACAACCCTTTGTGACAGCTCTGAACCTACTGTGCTTGTGACTGGCCCACTCTTTGCCGGCTAACTTGGAGCCATTCCAATGGCTTGCACTCTGTCTGCTTTGTTTCAGTGTCCCAGCCATCATCAGGGTGGTGGGAAGATGAGGCGCTGCCCCCACCACCCAAGGCTCAGTTTTCTAAAGCCATGTTTGTCAAAAGCGTCCGTGTGCAAATTCCTTTGTTCCTAATGGTGGCATTCAAGTTGAATTGTGCATGAAATTGTCTTGCCAAAGAAACGGCTTTCTCGCTATAAAAGGGGGCAAGAGAAATTGAAGGATCTGATTAGTTAATAATAATTCCGAGTAGTGAATTTCCAGATTAGCATAAAACAATTTCTTGTTCAGAGCACGTGCAGCACCAGAGCAAAAGAATTCTTTTCTTTTCCTTTTTTTTTTAGTTAAAGCATTTAGTTCTAAAATAGTATAATCACAATAAGACATTCCAATGTGTGAATTATAGCATATTAAGTCATGACTAATTGCATTGATTTGCATTCGGGGGTTTTTTAACATCTGTGTGCTAATTATCCTAATCCAATTTGTTATGCAGAATACAATCAATGTTATGTATGTTAGTGTTTAGGGCCCCGACACAATTTCCTGTAATAAAAGGGAATGAAATACAGAGGTAGCTCAGGTGGAAAGACAAGCACATCTTTTGTACGCATCAAGCTCTCTTTCTTGATCTCCAAAATTAGCTGGGGGAGGGGGGAGCGGAGATCAAGCAAATTTAATTAGCATTTTAAAAGGAGGCCCAAGAAAAGAAAGAGTGATGGAGCAAGCTAGCGCACTCCTGAGAAAGAACGAGAGCGAGCTGTATGAAACCCTCAGGAAGAAGAGGTTTTTTTTTTTTCTAACAAGCTGTGGCTTTCAGAAGCTGCCAGAAATAATGTCCTGACCTCGCCTGATAATGAACCAATGAGACAAAGTTTTGAGGACATGGTGCTATTTCAGTGTGGGTTGCATCTTACCTGGGAGTCAGGGTTTAGCTTTGAGCCTTTCATTTTTCTGTCCTTTTAGAAAAGAGATAGTACTCTGCCTAATATCACCCAGAAAGGCCTAGTAATCTGGGGTATAACCAAAGTACATGAACTGAGGCTCAGCACAGCAAAGGAAGCAGCTCTGAATGTACGTCTGTGCCATTTGTAGGATACTAGAGAGTCCTCCCCTGGCCCCTACATTTAGATGGACCACCACACACAAAACCTCCCTGCCCCCTTTCAGATACTGAATTTCCTACTTTGGCGTGTCTAGTCCAGGGGTGTCCAACCTTGTTTTTCCCTCTGCCACACGTTGAAAGAAGAGTTGTCTTGGGCCCCACATTAAATACACAAACACTAAGGGAAGCTGATTAGCAAAAAAAGTCCCCGTATACTTTTTCTGATATCTGACACCACAGATAAGCAAAAAACGTCCTCACAAAATCAGCATGCAGCCCATGAGACCACAGGCCCTGATTCTTGTCTTTTCTTTTCTGAATTTGTCATTTATTAAAATGTTGGTCTTATTTATCAACACTGCAAACTTTAGTGAGCAGTAAGTATCCTCTTTCAAGACAGCAAGTTTTAATTTAGAAGCTAGTAGAGAGAAGATGAGGGTACTAGATGTCTGAGGGGCAACAAAGGCCCCAAAGGGATTAAAAAAAAAAAAGGCCTGAGAAGTAAAGGTAACAGATGACACAGACAATATTCACTTACTTTGCCACTTTGATGAGTAGACGAATAATGAACCCCTCTAAGGGTGGAATGAACCCTCGTCTGTGGGGGGAAAGGACCAAAGCAAACACCACCAGGCTCCCTACTTCTCCCTGTCTATTGTCCTCTTAGTCAATCTCCATTCCACTTGCCCCAGTGCAGGTTCCCAAACCTGGCTAACAATGAGAATCACCAGGAGAGTTCGTTAAACAAATAGATGCTTCATCCCGCTCCCCGTTCACTTGGATTTAGTAGGGACAGGATTCGGCACAGGTGTATTTTTTCCACCTGTTTCCCAGGTGATTCTAATAGGTGGCTCCATTGAGCAAACATTGATATCAGCTTCAGTTTCCCACGGAGTATGCCTGCCTGTGAACAGGTAAATGGAGGTCTCAGCAGTGTGCCAAATGCCAACCATAATGAGCAAAACTAATACCCCAACAGGCTAGGCCTGACGAAGACTCTCTTCCTGATCAAAGTTTAGCCAGGCTTCCTCTAAGCCCTTTGTGATACTAGGCCTTATCCTCGGCCCTGTCCTTAGCCTATTTTTAGCAAAGAATCCTTGGTTTAATAAAAATGCCCCCACCCTGCATATCTAATCATTCTTGTCATCTGACCAAATTTCTCATCCCCTACCCTTGATGTCTAAGTCCTAGGCCTGCCATTAGTAAGAATCCCCTTACCTTTGATGTCTAATCAAACTCCTCCTAGTAATTTTCCATCCACCAACTCCCTTTCTCTGTTTGTTGGCTATAAATCCCCAGTTGTCCTTGTTGTATTTGGAGGTGAGTTCGTTCTCTGTCCGCTATTGTAACAGCCTTGAATAAAGTCGTCTTTACCATTTTAATAAGTGTCAGAATAACTTTTCTCTAACAGACCCTTAGGGAGAAATTACCTCCACCAGACACCAGGGCTCCATTTAGCCAAGTATTTTCTCATTAGTCAAGTCCTATGTCAGCCTAAACAGGACCCCAGTTGGCACCATCCAGGTGACCAATATATAAAGGAAAGACTCTGCTAAGGACTGGCAGTCTTTGTTGGGTATTTGTTGTCAGTTTCCATGAACAACATTCTAAAATTCCCATCATACAAACAAGTATTTACTGAGCATTTACTCTAGGTCTTTATGCTAAGAACTAAGGAATAAAACTAAGCCCCTTTGCCCTCAACACTTACAGAAAAGCAGGGAAGAAGACGAAAAGACAAATACAACACAATTGGGAGTTGTGACTGAGAGGTTAAAGATTGAAAATGAAAGATCATTCCCAAATGTGAAATGAAAGGAAATCCGAGTCCAGGTTCTGTGTAGGCAATGCAGCCTTTATTTCCACCTGGGTGTGGGTGAGCTGAGTTCGAGAAGGAAGTCAGCACGTGGGTTAAGGTGGATGGGAATTTAAAGGGTCAGAGGGGTAGGGATTGGTACATTCATTCTTTCCTGTGTGAGACATTCGTGTACTCATTTCTTCCTGGGCAGGTCAGTTCTATGTAGGCAGGCTGGTTCTATTTGGGCGGGTCCTTCCATTTGACTCTATCAGTGACCACCGTATTGAAACCATTTGCTCTAGAAGGTGAGAAGCCAGCTATATCAATAAATCGACAAAAAAAAATATTTTATTGGATCACGTCTCTGAGCTACTTCCTTCCCCTTGTTTAGCTTTGCCAAGCTCCTCCTGCTTCGTACTTGTCTTCTGCAACAACATCCCAGAGCTCACCTTGTTCCCTGGGTTTCCTCCTAACTCCTAGCACACTGACCCTTACATGGCTACGTCTGCCCACACAATAAAGTGCACTCTTGTTAACCTGCCGTTGCAGGCACTCCAGGGTCCCTGAAAGGATGGCTCCATCCCCATGAGCATCATCAACTAGCAAGGCATGGTGGACATCGAGTACAAGAAGTTAGAAGAGAGGACAGTACCGAATGTTACTGGATTCCTTGGTCTACACTATACCAGTGCACTGGCAAAAAAAAAAAAAAAAAAAAAACACCTGGAGGTTCTTCCTGACACCAGAGAAAAGAGAGAAAGTGGGTTCAGAAGGAGGAAGTCTGAAGAAAAAAAGTGAGGCAGAAAAGAGCCCAGAGAAGCTGTAAATATGGTCAAACTCTATAACCAACTCAACTCTAAGAAGGAGCTCCTTGTCCTAGCTGTGGTATCTCCCTTTCTGGGCAACCAAATTTGTCTAGTTCCTCCTAAAGGCCCAAAAAGGGAGACAGCAGGATGAGCTACTAGAAGCTTTGGGGAGCAGAAGGGTAGTAGCCAGGTATCTGGGATTCCAGTCAGTTGCCCACTCAAACCCTACCTTGCAGAAAAACCCTGAGGGCCCTCTCAGCCTTCATCTCTTCACAATTAAAATGGAAATAACATTGCTGTCCTTCCTACCTCATAGCAGAGTAGGAAGAGTGAGAGTAAAATGAGATTGAAGATTTGAAAATGCTCTGGAAATTGCTGCCAGCCACTTGGCTGAAGGGGTTGTTATTATTGTAAAATTGTGATGGGTCCTGTGATGCGTAGTGAAAAGGTTTTGTAACAACATACATGAGGGCAACAGGTTGCTTTGAGGAGTAAGAACAAGAAGAGAGGCCAGCACTAAGTCAGACAAGGTCTGGCCAAGTCACCTCTTCCCAGGTTCTAGATGCCTGGTGGAACAAATAGCCTCTGCCACCACTCTCCCCCACCTCCTGTCAACATGGAAGCAAAGCACCTGCTTCATCAACCCCAGATGCCAAGACCTAACTACAAATAACCACTGGTAGCCTCCTCTTCTCTTTTTGAAAGCTTGTTATTATCATTCTTGAAATCCTGCTCCTGGCATACCCTGAGAAACATCTATTTAGGAGGCATTGTGCCGATACAGAGTCTTTGCAAAGCTTCCTTCCTGAATTTGAACCTGCAGACACAGCCAAAGGCTGAAGACAGAAGTAAATGAAGTGCATCAGGTACATCTGCAACTTTGCAGCAAACGACTCCCCACCCATCTAAAACGTCCTCACCTTGCCCTTGTCTCACTCAGAGCCCCAGGGGGGAGAATGAGCAATACTGTGTCCCCCTGAAGTGATAAGTTGGCCAACAAGTAAACAGCGAGCCCTTCCTCTGAAGGGGGGAGGCCTCACACACTTCCTGGAAGGCCCAGAGGGGATTTATTTTGGGGGTGGAGGAGATAGAACCTTGTTAATTTCCTTAACACCCCACCCCATAGATAGCCACCTGCTGGTAAAGAAGGCCCCACTTTGTTAGACCTCCGAAAACCCACAAAAGTCTCTTTCTGTAATCTTTGTCAATAACTTGCTTGCTTGCCGCAACCCTGGGGAGTTTTATGGCAATGTCTATAAATTAATATGCCAGAGGACAACTGCTGCAGATTTCTATGACACGCATTTGGAAATTCCTTTATTTTTTTTTCCCTTGTAGGCAATACATCAGACTGATTTGATAAGGGCCAAAGTCTGAAGGAAGACTGGCATCTTTCTCCACCCCCCAAGACTTAGAGCTTCCAGAAAGGACCTGCAGACCTAACACAAAATCCCGAGTAGCAACTGTAGCTCTTTAAACTCTACCAGGGTGTCCAACCACAGCCCATGGCTGCTAGGAGTTGTCTTGGGCCACACATTAAATACACAAACACTAACAAAAGCAATAAAGGTCAATGCAAAATTTTTGTGATAACTGCCACTACAGATAAGCATTCATAGCCAACAGCAGATGCCCTGCAAGCATTAATAAGAGCCTGAGGTCAAGATGGTGGTATTGGGGGGCTTAAAGATAAGACATAGATCAGAGTTTAAAGCCTGGCTTTTAAAGTTGGCTAAAAATTGTATCCTGTCCATCAATTTTAAAAAAAGAAAAAGAGACAAAGGAAAGGGATGGAAGATTGAAAAGAAAGATAAGTGGAAACTAACCCAAAAATGTAGAGAGATGTGCTCAGATTTTCTTCTGAAATGGCCACACCATGTAAATTAGAAACATAGAATCCAGCTGCGCTGTAGAACTTTCCGTGATGATGAGGGTGTTCTATACAACCACCGGCCCGTAAAGTATCCTCTAGCCGTGTGTGGCTGTTGAGCACTTAAAATGTGCTCAATACCACGATTGAGAAACTGAATTTTTCATTTCATCTGTTTTCATTTATTTAGATTTAAATATAAATAGCCAAGGGTGAATAGTGGCTACCCTACAAACCAGCACAGGTCTAGGGTTCCTACATTTTCTGGGTTCAAAGCCCAACTCTGCCTCTGACTGACCAGGAGACTTTGGCAAATTACTTAACCTCTCTGTGCCTCAGTTTATTCATCTGTGAAATGGAAATTATAAGGGTTCTCACAAGACTGTTGTGAGAATTATAAATATATATATATATATACACACACACAAAAATGCATATATACTACATATACAAAGTAATTAGAGAAGTGCCTGGTGCATAATACTATATATAATTTTTTTCTGATTAGAGACACCCAGTAGAGAAATATTCCCTAGCCAATGTGAGGCCTCTGCAGATGGAGAGAAGCCCCTCAGTGCTACAGAGATACCAGGTAGGAGTCGTGCATTCTTCCTGAGCCAGGCTTTAGAGGAGGTGCAGTTGATATCACCTGCTCTTCTTGTGGAAGGCCAAGAGCAGTGTGTGTGGTAGAGTACAGAAGGAAGTGCCCAGTCCTAGCCACTGTCTGAATACAGGTCTTCATCACAGACATACAGAACACTCCTCATCTTTCCAAGCTCATCCAGTTACAGGTTAGTAATATAATTCTTGCAGACAGATGTCACCATCTTGGGCAATGAGAGAGACACTGAAGTGTTATGATAAGAGCCTGGGGTCAACATCCATAGAGATCTGCATTTGAAACCCAGCCTAGACACTAACCGATAGGGTGATGTGAAGCAAGGGACTTACCTTCTCTGAGCCTCAGTTTGTCTAGCTGCAAAGTGGAGGTATATTGATTTCTATCTTCCAAGACTGGTGTGATAATTGAAAGAAATAATATAAGCAAAGCACTTAGCACAGGGCTATGTTTATTGTCCATACATCCCTATATGCTGGAATGAGAACTACTCTAAGGTAAACGAGGACAGCTATTTCACAATCTGTCTTCAACAACTCGCTGAGCTCAGATGGGGATAAGGAAGTCTGCTTCCTAACGCCCAGAGAAGGGGAAACCAATCATAAAGCCAGGGTAAAGCCCTGAACCACTGCCTCCTAGCAACTACAGAGCTCGTCCAAAGGGCCTGCTGGCTGTTAGATTCTAATGTGGTTGTAGAGTACTTTTTTTCATCAATCACTCTCAATGTAGGAAGCAGAAGTGCAAGTTACTTCATTAAAAGCACTCACACATAACTGGATACATTTACATATTAAGCAGGCAACTGAGACTCTAATCTTTCTATTTTATGTACAGCTGTAATCATTACTCAGCATCAGAATGCTTGTTAAATACTCAGGGTACTACAGAGAACTCTCAAATCTTTGCTAAGTACAGGTGATGATTTGAAAGTGTTCCCATTCACAAGCTGGATGCAATCCCCTCAGCATTTCTCGGCCCCTGGTGACAGTGTATATTGGCACCCTGGAGCTCATTCAAGTCGACCCTAAGCATAGACAAAGATGTGATTGCAAGTCCCTCGGGTCCCTGAATTTCAGCACGTCTGATTAGCTATCACATACAGGAAGCAGATCTCTGCCACTTTGCACATTATGTTGTCAGTTTGGAAGTAGAGCAAAGAAGGAAGTTAGAAAAGTCCAGAGCTCTGAGCAGTAGGGGTACGATTTGCGGGTCCAGCGCCATCTGCAGTTGCATGAAGAAAGGTCAGTTGGTAGCTTAGCTCAGCAGAGTAAAGCAAAGCAAAGCAAAGCAAAGCAAAGCCCTTATAGCATTGGCCTTGTAGCATTGTTGCCTCAAACCAGCCCTAAATTCAGCCCACTACTTGAAAAATAACTCCGTAACCCCCTCAGTACCAAACCAGACAAAGACATTATAATAAAACTACAGACTAATATCCTTCATTAACATAGACAAAAAAAATTCTTTTAAAATATTAGCAAATGAAATCCACCAATTCATAAGAAAAGATAATACCTCATGATCAAGTAGGGTTTACCCAAGGAAGGCAAGACCAGTTTAAATTCTAAAATCACTCAGTGCGACTTAACATATCAACAGACTGAAAAGCAAAAACCGTATAATTATCTCAATAGATGCAGAAAAAGCATTTGACAAAATGCAGATCCATTTATGATTTTAAAAAAGCTTCTCAGGAAACTAGGCGTAGAGAAAAATATTATCTGATAAAGGCATCTAGGAAAACCCCATAGCTAACACCGTACTTAATGGTAAAGGACTGAAAGCTTTCCCCCTAAGAACAGGAGCAAGATAAGGATGTCTGCTCTTGCCACTTCTTTTTTTTTTTCATATGGAAACCCTACCTGGTTTATTTTTTGTTCTATTTTTTTTATTAAATCATAGTAGTGTACATTAATACTATCATGGGGTACAGTGTACTGTTTCTATATACAATTTGAAATACTTTCATCCAGCTGGTTAACATGAATCTCTCTAAATGTAGAAGAAAAAGACACGCTCTTGCCACTTCTATTCAATATTGTACTGAAGGGTCTATCCAGGACAATTAAGCAAGAAAAAAAGAAATAGAAGGCATAAATATTGAAAAGGAAGAAATGGCATTGCAGCTGTAATGGCTGCCCCTGGGAGGCACGGGGTTGGGCTTGTTTGATCGCTGTTAAGGGTCTTGCAGCTGGGTCCCCATGTCGCAGGGGAATGGGTAACCCCACTCCACTCAATATCATACTGTCAATGGAGATGAGCAGGAATTCCTCTTGGTTCATCGCCCTGACATGCCTGAGAATCCCTGGGTGCTACGAGTGGTCCTCCTGAGAGCTCCGAATGCAAGGAAGTCAATTTTCTCCAATTGACCACTGGGCCGAAAGGTATTTCCTGTCCCCAAGAAGGTGCACACCACTCACTGTCAAGCTCTGGGTGTCATCACAGAGAAGGAAGCACAGGTGATTCTGTTGGACACACCTGGCATTATCAATCCTGTTAAATGGAAGTGGCACCACCTAGAGCTCTCTTTGTTGGAAGATCTGGGGAAGAGTATGGAATCTGCTGATCTCATTATTGTTCTTGTGGATATCTCAGACAAGTGGACTCGGAACCAGTCCAACCCCCGGGTGCTCCAGTGCTTGACTCAGTTCTCCCAGGTCCCTAGCATCCTTATCATGACTAAGGTAGATTGCCTAAAGAAAAAGTCACTTCTGGAGCTTACAGCAGCCATCACTGAAGGAGTGGTCAATGGCAAAAAGCTAAAGATAAAGCAAGCCTTCCGCTCAAACCCGGGCACAGATGGCCCCAGCCTCACAGCTAAGGGCCAAAACACACAGTCTGTGGGAAGCCCTCAGAGAACTGGCTGGCTCCACTTCCAGGAGATCTTCGTATTGTCAGCCCTAAGCCAGGAGGATGTGAAAATACTAAAGAATTACCTCCTGACCCAGGCGAAGCCCGGGCCCTGGGAGTTCCACAGTGGAGTCCTCACAAGCCAGACACCCGAAGAGCTCTGTGCCAACATCATCCGAACGAAGCTCCCAGAAGATCTGCCCCAGGAGGTGCCCTACAATGTGCAGCAGAAGACAGTGTTGTGGGAAGAGAGACCAAGTGGGGAGCTGGTGATTGAACAGAAGCTTCTGGTACCCAAAGAAACTCATGTGAAGCTCCTGATTGGTCCAAAGGGCCACCTGATCTCCCAGATTGCACAGGAGGTGGGCTGTGACCTCATGGACATCTTCCTCTGTGATGTTAAGATCTGTCGCTCTGTGAAGCTCATCAAGTAGTCACTGTCTACTGCCCCTCCCAGAGCACGCCACCACAAGCCACTGGCAGAAACTGACCAGAACTGCGCCCGGCTCAGAGGCTTGCAGGGACTGGTGAAGGGAATGGACACGGACTGGCTGTCAGCGGGCCTTGCCCTGCTGGGGTTGCACAGCTGTGTGTCCTGCTGAGAGGAAGAACCCTGCCATAGCTCAGTTCCCAGGCGTTCCTCTACTACTGGGAAGTAGCTACTACGTAGGTCAAAAGTTGGCCCCTTGATAGAAACTGTGCCACCTGACCTCCAGCTGACATTGGGCCAGACTTTCTCACTAAGTTGCCATCATTAGCAAGGAGGAAGAGAGCTTTCTCTTCATCCCCCAGTTCTTCCCACTTGAAGCTGTGTAAGGACCTGTGTTTCCTGAGTGACCTAGTGCCTCCCACCCCATCCCTCTCCCCAGTCTTGGATCCTAATAAAGTTACAAGTCAGGCAAAAAAAAAAAAAAAAAAGAAAAAAGAAAAGGAAAAATGAAACCATTTTTATTTGTAGACATCATGATCATTTATCTAGTGCATCCCAAAAAGTGTTCAAAAACGCTACCAGAGCCATTAAGTGAATTTCATAAAGTCATAGGTTAATATATAAAAATTAATTGCATATCAATTGGACATTGAAATGTAACAAATATTACCATTTGTAATAGCATAATAAAAATGAAATACTTAGGGATAAATCTAACAAAATACGTGTAGGATGTATATGCTGAAAACCACAAAACATTGATGAAATAAAGAGGACGTATATAAATGGAAAGGCATACTGCGTTCACGGAGCAGGGACTCAATAGGATTAAGGTGTCAATTCTTCCCAAATTGTTCTACAGATTCAACACAATTGCAACAAAAATGACGTTTTGCTTCTTTGTAGAAACTGACAAGATAATTGTAAAATTTCTATGGAAAACCAAAGGACATCTGTAGTGAAAGAGCCAGGACAATTTTTTTTTTTTTTAAGAGACAGAGTCTCACTTGGTCATCCTCGGTAGAGTGCTGTGGCACCACAGCTCACAGCAATCTCCAGATCTTGGGCTTAGGTAATTCTCTTGCCTCAGCCTCCTGAGTAGCTGGGACTACAGGTGCCCACCACAACGCCTGACTATTTTTTGTTGCAGTTTGGCTGGGGCTGGGTTCAAACCCGCCACCCTACTCACTGAGCCACAGGCACCACTGGAGCCAAGACAATTTTTTTTTTAAGAGACAGAGTCTCACTTTATCACCCTCAGTAGAGCACTGTGGCGTCACAGCCCACAGCAACCTCCAAGTCCAGGACAATGTTTTAAAAGAATAAAGTTGGAGGACCAACATTCTGACTTCAACACTTACATGAATCTACAGTAAGCACAGCAGTGTGGTATTGGCATAAGACATACAGATCAATGGAACAGACTAGAAAGTCTATAAGTAGACCCACACATATGTGGTCACTTGATTTTTGACACAGGTGCAACAGCAAAGCAGTAAAGAAACGATAGTCTTTTTAACAAATGGTATTGGGATAATTTGACATCTGTATAAAAAAAAATGGACCCTCTTACCTTGTATCATGTACAAAATTATAAAGCTGAAACTAGAAAACTTCTAGAATAAGACATTAAGAGAACACTATGTGTCACCTCCAGTTAAGCAAAGATCTCTGAGATATGACTCAACAAAACATGAATGGTAGAAGGAAAAAAATCAAGAAATTGAGCCTCATCAATACAAACTTCTGCTCTTCAAAAGATAGGACTAAAAAATGAAAAACTAAGCCACAGACTTAAAGAAAATACTTGCAAAACATATCTGATAAAGGATATCTGTATCCAGAATATAGAAAGGTCTCTCAAAATTCAATCATAAGAACACAATCCAATTTAAGAATGGTCAGTTCGTTATCATTCAATAAAAAAATTAAATTCAATTAAAAAAAAGAATGGGCAGTTAAGATGAACAAGTTCTAAAGATCTGCTATATAATAACGTGCCTATAGTCAACAACACAGTCTTGTGCACTTACAAACCTGAGGGTTGTTCTCATTTTTACCACAAAAAAGGAAACAGGAAGGCTCGGCACCTGTGGCTCAAGTGGCTAAGGTGCCAGCCACATACACCTAAGGTGGTGGGTTCGAATCCAGCCTGGGCCCGCCAAACAACAATGACGGCTGCAACCAAAAAATAGCCAGGCGTTGTGGTGGGCACCTGTGGTCCCAGCTACTTGGGAGGCAGAGGCAGGAGACTCGCTTGAGCCCAGGAGTTGGAGGTTGCTATGAGCTGTGATGCCATGGCACTCTACCCAGTGGGACAGCTTGAGGCTCTGTCTCAAAAAAAAAAGGAAACAGGAGATACAAGGAAACTTTTGGAGGTGATGGACATGTTTATTA
>CAUYQV010044318.1:0-10415 GCA_963574575.1 Galagoides demidoff | reverse complement strand
TGGTCCCAGCTATTTGGGAGGCAGAGACAGGAGACTCGCTTGAGCCCAGGAGTTGGAGGTTGCTATGAGCTGTGATGCCATGGCACTCTACCCAGGGGGATAGCTTGAGGCTCCGTCTCAAAAAAAAAAAAAAAAAAAAATCATTTCTGTATTCCATTTTTTTCTATAACGTCATCTCTAAATTTTATTCTCAGTGTTTTATAATTTTTAATTACGTATATATGTGTTTGCCTACTAGCCTGGACACTCCATAAGGACTGAAATGCTCTATATCATAGGAGCAGATTAAAGTAGGTCCTCAGTAAATATTACTTAAATAAAAATTTAATTCAATAATTGTAACAATGTCATGAATAAACAATATCTCAGTAGTAGATGAGGAAATGGAGTGGTAGTGTAAATAATTTCTACAATTCTATTCATTACTTATAAACAATGTAAAATTGCTTTTAATATGGAATGGTCTGAATGAAAATTCAATGCTTCCCCAATATGTTAAGGTCTATGCATATCACAGCAATTCAGCTTTGCCCATGAAAGAGCCCTGAACATTGTAAAGTCAGTTGAAGAAGAATGAGGAAACCAAAGGAGTTACGGGAGGTCATTTTAATGACCTTAAGTGAGATTTTAATAGGGTGGACTCTATATTAGAGAGAAAAGATTCAAAGTATGCCTTAACTCCAAACAAAATCAGAGACTTCTCTAAGCCCAGTTGTCTACTCAGTGAGCCCAAGGTTACCTGATGGCATTATATCTCCTTTTCACCTCTGAAAAATTGAATTAATGCAAAGATGGAGGAGATTTCTATTTTAACCAGGGTAAGGTGTAAGCAAGTAATTGTCAGTCAAATGAATATAGAATTTAGTACAATTGGGAGAAAATCATGTTTTATGTCACAAAGAATTACTATCTCATAATTATGTTCAAATGCCAGCCTTTATATATGACAGTTGAGGGAATACAGTCTTTTTCAATTTAGAGGCATCGCCAAATTATGCTTAACAAACTTAATTTTTCCTAAAGAAGATATGCTTCAAATTAAACATGCTCTCTGAAAGACCTTTCCAAAAATGAATCCAGGTAAAAATCCATTTTATAAAAAAAAAAAAGAAGAATATACAAATAAACATAAAAGTTATGGTATTATTATACTTCAAAATAAATACGGGAAAATTTCTACCTGAAAACAAAATAAGTTTCATTATCAACCAATGATTGAACATATATAAATAAAATGTTTTGAAATAATTAAAATTTAAAGAAGATACATTCCCAATATAATGAATAAGCTTAATTCTAAGGATAACTTATGTTTGTTCAGTTTAAATTCATTTGTGTACCAACTATTTCCAACTGTTTGCCCAATCTCCATATCTAAATATACTATACCAATTTCTTCTCTCTGCTAGATATCAGATCTTTGAATGACATTTTGGTCAGCTATTATAATTTCCAAGTAACCTTTAGTAATTAAAACCTATCTTATTCAAAGTCTATGTTCAGATAAAAACCATACTTCACTCTCCCTACTGCTTCTAATTACTGCCCACAAGAGAACATCTTGAGTGTCCTTCGTGTTCCCCCTTTATATTAAGTGGGGATAGGTTTAGCTACCTCCCTCTGCCCCTTCAGCATTCATGTTATATAGCTGCCTTGTGTTTCAGAAGAGGAAGAGAGAAAAATCTATTTCACTGATTCATGAGGCATCTTTCTGCTGCTCGATGCCTATTTTCTGGGAAGTGCATATTGAATACTACTGATGACCTCTATGCAAATGGTTTCTAAATGTGGAATATCTTGTGAGGGATATGTGTAAGATACTGGATTTTCTTCGGGAGTTCTCCCAAGTACATGGTTTGCTGGAGTAGAAACTTTCCTCTAGCAAAACTTCTTAAGTATAATACTAGTAGATGCTTTAGAACAGCTAAACATGGCAAGAAATATATTTCTGATCAATAATTATATCCAAATAGGTAAGAGAACTTATGTTTAAATTAAAATAATTTCTCCTTCTGACTCTTTTGTTCTTTAGAATTAATTTGAAATATCCAATAAAGAAAATAGAAATATTTTAGAGATTGCCAATTTTCAGAATCACTCTTGATATATATCACCATCAAACAAAACAGAGAATGTGTCTGTGTGTTGTGTGTGTTCATGTGTATGCAAGACCTATTTATGTGTTTTATACATATTTAGCCTGAACATGTAGGGTTTTTGTTTTTGTTTTCTTTTGGTCAAATATTGTGACTCTTCCTACTGTCTTTAATGTCTATTTGTGATTGAAGAGAGAAAAGTTTCACATTCATATTCATCTTCTTTGCTTCATTCTGTCTCCTTCTTTGTACACATTTCCTTTTACATATCCTGTTCTGTGTCTTACATTTAGTCTGTTCTTTACTGTAGGAAGAATGTTTTTTGTGCAAATTAGAGAATGACTGAGCTTACTTTTCATTCTCCATAGGGGCTGTTGTCTCCATTCAGCTCCCAACATGCAATGCTCAATTTTTACACTCATCTCTGAGCCTTAATTTATATATTTTCCTTTCCTTCACATGTATCTTACTTTTTACTTTATATTTTTGAAGTAATACACCTTTTAAATTCTTTTTTCTTCTTTTTGTGGAACGATCTAAGTACAAAATACTTTTAGATTATCTTTTTTCTTTTTTAAAAATTTCAGGATAACATAAGGGTAGAAACAATTAAATTATAGTATTTGCATTTGTAAGGTAGAGTCCCTCTGGTAGTTGTGTCCCACACCCAAAAGTTGTGCCACATACCCTTACATTGTGCCCATTAAGTAGGAGTATACCAATTCCCTCCTCCCTTATTCCCCTTCTCCCTCACCTTCAATTGAATTGATTTTTTTCTCTTATGTGGGAGTGGGTTAGACTATCTACTCTCTTCATATTAGCATTACATAAACTGGATATTTGCTTTTCCATTTCTATGATACTTTTTTACTAAGAAGAATGTGTTTCAACTCCATCAAGGTTAATACAAAAGTTGTAAATGTCCATCTTTTTATGGCTGAATTTTCTATGGTATACTTATACCACAGTTTGTTGATCCATTCCTGGGGTGATGGACATTTAGGCTGTTTCCACATCTTGGTGATCATAAATTGAGCTGTGCTAAGCAATCTAGCACAAATGTTTTTATGATAGAATACTTTTTCTTCTGAATATATGCTAGTAGTGGGATTGCAGGATCAAATGTGGAGTCTAATTTGAATTATTTGAAGATTCTTCATATTTCTTTCCAAAGAGGCTATATAGTTTATAGTCCCACCAACAATGTAAAAGTGTTCCCTTCTCTTCTCATTTACCCCAGCATCTGCAGCTTTGAAACTTTGTGATGTTGGCTATTCTTACTAGGGTGGTATCTCAGGGCGATTTAGATTTGTATTTCTCTGATAACTGGAGATGATGATAATTTTTATATACATTTGTGAGCCGTTCATCCATCTTCATCAAACAAGGTTCTGTTCATGTCTCTTGCCACTGATAGATGGGATTATTTGCTCTTTTTTTTTAAATTAATTTCATTTCTCTGTAGATTCTAGTTATCAAGCCTTTGTCAGATTCATAACATGCAAATATCATTTTCCATTCTGAAGGTTATCTATTTGCCTTAATTGTTGTGTCCTTATGTGCAAACTTTTCAGTTTATTTAAGTCCCATTTTTTTCTTCACAAATTTGAATGTCATCCTTGCACAGGGGCCATGCTAATCTTCTCTGTATTGTTCCAATTTTAGTATATGTGCTGCCTAAGTGAGCACAACCATTTGTTTATTTTTGTTGTTGTTGGGATTACCACTAGTCTTCTTCATAATATCTTTACCCCAGCCAAGATCCTCAAGAATTTTTCCCACATATTCTTCTAGGATATTTGTCAATTCATGTCCTAGATTTAAACCTTTTATCCACTTTCAGTCAATTTTTATAAGTGGTGAAATGTCAAGTCCAGTTTCAGTCTTTTACATGTGGTTATCCAGTTTTCCAAGAATCATTTTTTGAATGAGAATTCTTTTCCCCAGTATATGCTTTTGTTTGGCTTATCAAAGATCAGATAGTAATATGAGACTAGTTTTACCTCTTGGTTTTCTATTCAGTCCCATATGTCTATGCTTCTACTTTTGTGTCAATACCATGCTATTTTGATGACTGTGAGCTTGTAATATTGCCTTAAGTCTGGTAGACTGATGCCTCTAGCTTTGTTTTTATTACTAAAAACTGTTTTGACTATACAGTTTTTTTTTTTCTGGTTCCATACAAAATTAAGACCCATTATTTCCAGTTCTTGAAAGTAAGATGTTGGTATTTTAATTGGGATTACATTAAATCTATAGATTAATACACATTTTAACAATGCTGATTCTTCCTAGCCAAGAACATATTATGTTCTTCCATTTGTTAATTCCACTTGTTAATGTTCTTGTGCTGTATTTTCTTCAGGTTTCATAATTCTCTTTGTAGAGGTCTTTTACCTCTTTTGTTAGGTATAGTCCTAGGTATTTCATTATTTTTAAAGTTACTGTGAAGGGAATTGTGTCTTTCATAGATTTTCAACTTTACTGTTATTGGCATATTCAAAGACTACTGATTTGTGGACACTGATTTTATACCCTGAGACATTACTGTATTTCCTGATCACTTTCAGGAGTCTTGTGGTTGAGGCTCTGGGATCCTCTAAGCATAAGATCTTATCATCTGTCAAGAGTGAGGGTTTGACGTCTCTGCCCCCATGTGGATGCACTTTATATCCTTCTCTTGCCCGACTGCATTGACTAGAACTTCCAGCACAATGTTGAATAACAGTGGTGATAGTGGACAGTTCTCCCTTCAGTCTGATATTAGCTGTGGGTTTGCTGCTGATGACTTCAATCAGTTTAAGAAATGTGCCACCTATACTACACCTATATTCTTAAGTATTCTTGTTAGAAAAGGATGCTTAATTCTGTCCAAAGCGTTTTCTGCATCTCTTGAGAAGATCATATGGTCTTTGTTTTTCCTTCTATTGATATAGTGAAATAAATTTATGGTGTATGTTAAACCAGCTCTGCATCCCTGGGATCAAACATACTTGATAATTATGTATAATTTTTTTAATGTGTAGCTATAATCCATTGGCTGAGATTTATTGAGTATTTTTGCATCAATATTCATTAGTGAAATTGGTCTATAATTCTCCAGCTTTCTTAGGAGGCTCTTCAAACAGTGCCCCTTGAAAACAAAGTGGCTTTCCTTGGGATAAAATATTTAAGATATGCAGTTTGATCATTACATATTAGTAACTCATTTCATATTACTTATTATTTTCTTTACATAATCTCAACTGGTTCTAAGTTTCTGTAATAAACATTATTTATTTGTTTTGGTCTATTACATATCTCAATGCATACATATTATAAGCACAAAATAAATAATTGATAATAATAGGGTTTTATAGTTTTCCTGCTTATAATGATTTTAATGCAGTATGAGGATTTCATTATCTTCTTATGTTATTATCCAGATATATTTTTTCCTATATTATTTATTAGCTTACAAAATCTTAAATGAAGCA
This sequence comes from Galagoides demidoff, assembly GCA_963574575.1. Classification (NCBI taxonomy): domain Eukaryota; kingdom Metazoa; phylum Chordata; class Mammalia; order Primates; family Galagidae; genus Galagoides; species Galagoides demidoff. Next base: position 4,843 of record CAUYQV010044318.1, on the reverse strand, counting down.
GAAAAATTAGATATGGAAAAGGAAACACTTTTCAAAACCCTGGGTATCTTTCATGGCATCTACTCCCCTCCAAGAGTCATATGAAATCCTATTAAAGCTAATTAGAAATTGTTCAGATATTTATTTATAAGTAAGACAATAATTAAATCAAGATTCTCTAATAATTAATAGTATATAAATTGGGGCTGGGTGTGGTGGGTCATTCCTGTAATTTTAACACTTTATAAGGCTGAGGCATGAAGATCACTTGACACTAGGAGTCCAACACCAACCTGTGTTACTGCAATATAGAGAGATTCTATATTGAGAGTCAATATAGACAGTCTCTACAAAATAAGAAAAAATCTGCTGGAAGCCAGGCATGGTGGTTCACCCCTGTAATCTTAACACTCTGGGAGGCCTGAGCTCATGGGTTTGAGACCAGCCTGAGCAAGAGAGAGACCCTGTCTCTAAAAATAGTCAGGTGCTGTGGTGGGTGCCTATAGTCCCAACTACTTGAGAAGCTGAGGTAAGAGAATCACTTGAGCCCAAGAGTTTGAGGTTGCTGTGAGATATGATACCACTGCACTCTACCAAGGTTAACAAAATGAGACTCTGTCTCAAAAAAGGAAAAAGAAAAAATCTGCTGGGCTTGGTAGGGATACAGCTGTAGTCCTAGCTACTCAAGAGGCTGAGGCAACAGTATCACTTGAGCCCAGGAGCTTGAGACTTCAGGGAGCTATGATCAGGACTCTGCACTCCAACTTGGGCAACAGAGCGAGATTTCATCTCTCCACTGAAAAATTATATAAGTCATTGTATATCTTTGTCTCCATTGAAAAGAATAAATTACATGTATATATCCCCCTATATAGATATAAAGGTACATCTCAACTTATGTATAGATATGTAAGATATGTAAGAATATAGAAATTGATAGATTTGAATAGGAACAAGTGGCTAAAATAATCTGAAAGGTACACTTTTTCTCTAGTTTTTCATACCCAAATCTGTAGTGCCATACATACACATTCGAAATTTCAACAAATGCTTTTAAGCTTACAATATTCCAGATCTATCACTGATCATCTCTCTCTCTCAAACCCTTCCACGTCACAATACTTTGTCACCAGAATTATTTAAGTAGCCTCCGGAAGGAACTAGGAATAGTTTCTCTGCTTTCACACTAGTTCTCTGGTAATATATTACATACAGATATAATTCAGAACACCACCTCAAAGCGTAAGTCAGAGGAAGTTCTTCAACTCTTTAGAATGATCATATGGTTTTCATATCTCTCAGTGTAAGAAGCTAAATTCCTTAAAAGTTCTTACATAACAGTCTTCACATTAATTTTCTGATTTCCTCTCCTCCCATTTTCCCCTTCACAGTCTTAACTCTGCCAAACCAACAACCTTCATGTTCCTGGAAGTAACCAAGCATATTCCAAACTCAGGATTTCTGCATTTGGTCTTCCTTCTTCATTAATTACTCTTCCTCCAGAAGTACAAATGGCTTATCCCCTCACTATCTTTAGGCATTTGCCATGCCACCTAATTAAGGTAGATTTACCTCCCCTGACTTCCCTATATAGAAATCCTAGTCATCTACTGTACTGAACTCCTGTCCTTTACAAAACTTTTTCTTTCTGTAGAGCCCATATAAATCTATGGTAGACTTTTTAATAATGTAGATTCCACAAGGGTAAAAAATTTGACTTTGTTTTTCTACCATGTGGAACTATATCCATGATGTTATTCTGACACGGGGAATGTGGCCTGTCACCTATAAGACTCTCAGTCAATATTAAACAAATGAGGAAAAATGATTGTAAAGGTTTAACAAATGTCAAACTGAGATAACCATGGCAACAAATATTATGGACAAAATTTGGATTTTATTTTTATACAAGGTGCTCTTACAAATCTAGAATGATTAGTACTTAACTAACGGGAGACTACAAAAGAAGAAATACAAGTCATTTACAAATATTTGGAAAAAGCTTACTTCATTAGAAGTCAAAGACATGAAAATTCACTTCTTATCTAGCCAGTAAAAATTAACAGTTTGATAAATTACAAGTTATCAACCCTGCCATCTAGCCCCTGTATACCTTGTATCTAGGAGTATGTTGAGAAATACACTTTCACGTTCTGCTATTATAAGGAAAGGTTGGCATAAGAATTTTGCAAGATACTAAGTAGTACGTTTTCTACCATTTCTCAAACTGACTCAGTCTCCCTCTTCCAGAAGGGTCACCTGGTCTCTGCATCAAGCAGGTGCCTATGACTAGGCCTTCACCACTTTCGTTACTGGGAATGCTCCAAGAGGTGATAGCTTCCTCCCTCCAGCCCTTGCTGCGCTTTTCTGTACTCTCAGTCCTACTGCCATGCTGCCCCTAGGCTCCTCTGCCTCCTGGTCTCTCCACTCAGGCCCCCTGGAGGAGAGAAATAAAGTTCCACTGCCCTCAGCTGAACATGCAGTCTAATTCAGGGAGCAGACCCAGGGCTTCATTCACAAAGTCTTGACACTGTACAAATTAAGTTCCTGATGTCGTTAGTGCTTTGTGATCTGCTCCATTTAAATCACACCAGCCCTGTTGCTTCCCTTCATCTAATTGTTTTTACCCTTTCCATTTTTAAACTTCTTTTTTGCTGGCAAAACAAAAAATAAAAACAAAACAATACTGATCAAAGTTAGAATCTATAAACTCTTTAAACCAGCAATTCTTCCTTCCACCAATTTATCCCTTTAAAATAGTTGACAAAGTTCATAAAAACATAAATATGATTTATTACATTCATGAGGATTTTTCATCATACCTTTCTATTATAAAACAACAGAAAAAAGTAATTTTCATCAATACATTGATTAATTAAAATAGTATATACATACATGCAATGTTATATTATTAGTAAATTAATATGACTCATCTTTTATATTAATATATAAATATATCTGGTAAAGTTTGAAATAAAAACTACAAATCAATTTAATATAAAGTGATATCACTTTGATCAGAAGTCTGTCATTCAATCTCTTAAGAGAAAGAAAGAGAGCAGTTTTTTAAAAAAAATGGCATGGGCGGGTGGTGCCTGTGGCTCAGTGAGTGTGGTTCAATATTGTTCTTTGATTTGTATTATGTTCTTGTGTTCTGAATTTTTTTTCTCTCAGTTGCTTTGTGTACTAATTGGCTTCATTAGAAAGAATTCTTTACAGTTGAGTCTAACAAATGCACATTGCTAGACTTCACTGCATTTGGCCCTAATCCTGTTTTTAAATGCCTTTAGCTTCTTAGAGGCACACTTTCATCTGTGCTAATTACAAATGTTTGTCAATCTCATGGACAAACTCCTTTATACCTCTGCCATGCTGCATAATTATGCATAGTCTATTTTATGCCTTAACCCTGTGCACTTTGTGCTTTCTGCCCATTAGCTTCATGTCTGCGTGTATACTAAAGGATGGCACTCATATCACAGTAACTGAATGATTTTCTTTTGGGGGAGCTATAAAGAGATATTTTTAGCAGAAAAGATCACAGAATTAAGAACTATAGCCCAACCTAAGAGAAAATAAATTATCTGGAAGGGAAGCTGAAAACGATTTCATGGTCACAGGGACTCTCTATAGAGATTCATGACCTCTACCTAAAGTTTTGGACTGAAGTTTGCCTGCTAAAAAACTATGTTAAAAATTCTAGTAGAGATGATAAAAGAAGAAGAAAATGTCCAACTCTTGGATATCCCTGACTTTAGGTAAGGTTGGACATCCAGTCCTGTGGCTGACCTCAAATGCACCATGGCATTTCTTAGATTTGTTAGGGAGAAATGATTTCCCTTGCCCTACCTGAGATAGGAAAGTCTAAACTTCCCAAGCTCTTTATATAGATTCAATTGTCCAAATCCTAAAGATTAGTTATTTAGATGAGGTTGGTTTTGATAATCAGTTAGGATGTTAAGTATATGACAATTACTTTGCCCAATAAGCAATGAATTATTTCATTCATAAAATTTTAAAAGAAGAAAATGTAGAGCAAAAACTGAAGGAAAGTATCAAAGAAATGTGCAATCTACAGTGAGGGCAACAATACATCTCTGCTAACTGAAGATAGAGCCACTTAACATCGATTGCCTTGGCACGACTATCAGTATCATCCCTTTCTCTCCCCAAATCATCAAAGCTTGCATAAAATATTTTCAATTTGGAAGAGATGGTGCAGTCTTTCACCTTACTAAGAGGTTCATCAAATTATAGAGCTCTTGAAAAGTCCTGCCTTTCAGTAATATCAATAATCTTTAAAGTTGCAAAAAGACATGGGTGAGGAAGGGATGTGGGACAATATCATACTTGTAGATTAAGTATCGGTCCTTAAGATAAAATCAGGCAATGAGGTGTTACTCATGATAATCTTCTTCCACAGCTCTATTATTTTCCAAAGCATTTCATTATTTACATATTTCTTGGGCACTCTGCAAGGTACTGCTGACATAGAAGATTCAGAGATTTTATCAGCATAGCAAGAGAGATTAGGAAATAAAGAAAAAAATGTACAATCAATGGGGAAATCAATGTTATGATAAGAATGTATTGAATATGGCTTGGTGCCTGTGGCTCAATCGGCTAAGGCGCCAGCCACATACACCTAAGGTGGCGGGTTTGAATCTCCAGCCCGGGCCCGCCAAACAACAATGATGGCTGCAACCAAAAAAATGGCCGGGCGTTGTGGCGGGTGCCTGTGGTCCCAGCTACTTGGGAGGTGGAGGCAGGAGACTCGCTTGAGCCTAGGAGTTGGAGGTTGCCATGAGCTGTGATACCATGGCACTCTACCCATGGGGATAGCTTGAGGCTCCGTCTCAAAAAA
>CAUYQV010044316.1:0-25085 GCA_963574575.1 Galagoides demidoff | reverse complement strand
ACATGAACAAAAGACTGAAGCGTGATTCTTCATTTCGGCCAGTCTGCAGTTTTAGTGCTTAATTGGAAATCTTTCACTTGTACTCATTCTGTGTCAAGCAAATAAAAAATTTTAAAGAATCTAAAATAAATCAGCGGAATACCATTTTTCTAACTTTGCAGAATTTCTTCATATCCGTGCATCTTTAGTCAAATAAAGATTAATTAAGAAATTGAAGCTCTAAGAGGTTAGGCCGCTCTGAAAAACTCAGTATTCAGATCTGGATTTTCAACCTTGAAGCCAGTACAGTATGTTTTGTTTTGGTTTGTGTTTCCTGCTTACCAGATCAGCTCACGTCACATCAGCTCTTGTGTGACGGTGGGAGGTGAGAATGAAAGCTGATTATGGATGAGCTGGGCAGTGATGCCTTTTTGTAATAGGGAGACTGGTGTTAGAAGCCTTATTTCAGTACAAGCTACAGTCATAGCAAAATTTTAAAAAATCAACTTATGTTTGTCTCCTACTATCCTTTTTTATTTTTTTTTTCCTGGAGCATTAGGGTTATTTTCCCTCCCAGGGATAGATATTTCTGAAGAAAGTTGGATAGTTTTGGCTATCCCAACATCTCTAAAAGGCATTTTTTTTTTTAAATTAGAATCTCACTCTGTTGTCCAGACTGGAGTCCCATGGACTCATCCTAGCTACAGCAACCTCAAATTCCTAGGTACAAGTGATCCTCCTGCCTCAGTCTCCTAAGGAGCTGGGAGTACAGGTAACCACCACAATGTCTGGCTATTTTTTATTTTAGAAGAGATGGGATCTTGCTCTTGCTCAAGCTGGTCTCAAGCTCCTGAGCTCAAGGGATCCTCCTGCCTCAGCCTCCTAGAAAAACTTTCTTTAGCACAAATGAGCTAATGAAGTTTATACAAAAGCCACATTTAGCTTAGCAGTGGATTGATATAATATATACAAGAAGATTGAATTAAGTTCAAGAATTCCTCCTAGAAGGGAAGGACTCAGCTTTGAAGGGTGGACTCTGTGCTGGCATCAGTGTATAGCTTCCCAAGGGGAGGACTTCAAATGCGACCATAGTGATATTCAGCAAAGGTGACCACAGGGATAGTCAGCACTTTTTCTAGGATGAGTTTGTGAACTTAATTGTCAGACCTCAGTAGTATTAAATTTGGAAAAAAGGAAGAAAGAGATGAGAAAAAAACTAAATATGTTATTATGTTGTCTATAACAGCAAATGGCCTATTGACTCCTTCTATACATTGGGTAACAAAGCTCTAGATGTCTCAGTAAATGCTTACTTAGAAATAATTCAAACTATAGAATGTTCCGATAACTATTTTCTTTATGTGTGAGAAGGTAATTTCACCCTGACCTTGAGTCAGCGCAGCATCCCAAAGTGCCTTGTGAGTTAACAAAGTTGCAGTTGTGGTCCATTTAATTTTAGTGCTAGGAATATGTTACTAATATGAGTTATTTGAAGTTGTTACCCAAGACTAATAATCTATATAAAGTTGCTTACCTTAACCAGAATATTAAGAGCATAGACATCTTTGTGGATGATACCTATGGAATTTGCTGTACTTGAAATTTGAAAAGAAATAATAATGATGCTGCTCCAAAGATGTTCTTCTGAAGCACAAATTTCAACACTTCCAGAATGCCTGTTTTGATTTAACTTTTTCATATTGAAAGAAATGATGCTTTCCTGGGCACCTGTATATTAACAGCTCCTTTTGCTACATGCAATATTGCAAATGTTTATTCCTATGTTCATCTCTTATCTAAGCCATTCAGTGTGTAGCGAGCAGGGTCTACCTTGTGTATGGGAAGTGGACCTACCTTGCATTTAATGGGAAAACAAGGCTGCTTCCCGTGTCAGTTTCACAGGTTCCCCGGACTTTATTTAGCAAACATTTTTTGAGCTCCAGCAACATGATTGTGAGCCTGGCAGGGCTATAAAAGGAAAATCAGAAGAATAAAATCCAGAGATGCTGGTCATTGAGCTCCACTCAATGTCATCTGCTGGAACAATGAACAGTAGGCAGTAATTACAATGCCTGATCAGCACTGTAAGGGGCAATTGGAATATAGGAAAAGAAGAACTCTTAACTTTAGCTGGCACAGTGGCAGGTGCACGTAATCCCAGCAACCTGGGAGGCTGAGGCAGGAGGATCGCCTGAACCCAAGAGTTTGAGGTTACAGCATGCTATGAAATGTGACAGAGTGAGACACTGTCTCAATGAAAAAGAAAAAGGAGAAGAATGAAGTAGAGGGGAAGTGGGAGAGGACGAGGAGGAGGAGGAGGAGAAAGAGAAGGAGAGTTCTAGACTGGAGAAGTGACACTTAAGAATCTTGCTAAACACTAATGCTCTCACGCAACTACAAGAGAGCAGCATGAGCAAAGACGTGGATTCAAAGGAAGGCAACAGTGAGCTGTGGAAGGCTCATGGGTCTAATGTCACAGTACACATGGGGGTGGAGGGCAGCCAGAACCGGCCTGAATCAGATGTGGAGGTCTTCGTGCACCTTGCAAAAAGTGGGCAAGCAAGAGTTGGATGAACAGTGCACGGGCTGGAGAAAGACAGCAAAGGAGGAAAGCAGCTCTGGAGCTACTGATGGAAATAGCTACCTTCCGTAGCACTGGAAATTAGCTCAGCTCCCTGTGTGTGTTATTTAATTTAATCCTCGCTGCAGCCTTAGGATAAGTGCCATTCTCACCATTTCCCATTTATAGGTGACAAAAATAAGCCTTAGCAGTGTTCAGTCCCTTGCCCAGCCATGAAGGGAGTGAATGGTTCAGCCAGGTTTCAAATCCACACACGTGTGACTCTAAAGTACTTGCGGATGGTCATTACTTACACCTGATATCTAATTAAAAGAAACATATGGGCAGGCAAGGTGGATCACACCTGTAATCCCAGCACTTGGGGAGGCCAAGGCAGGAGGATCCCTTGAGCTCAGGAGTTCCAGACAAGCTTGAATAAGAGCAAGACCCTCATCTCTAGCTGGGTGTGGTGGCAGACGCCTGCAGTCCCAGCTACTCCTAGAGGCTGAGGCAGGAGGATCACTTGAGCCCAGGAGTCTGAGGTTGCTGTGAGCTATGATGACAGCACAGCTCTCTAACCAGGGGACAGAGTAAGACTGTGTCTCAAAAATAAATAAATAAATATTCCTGGGAATGTGATCACAAGGATTAAGAAACAAAAACACAACAAAGCAAGGTAGATGTGTCCTCGCCACTTTCTCTAGTGGTAGGTCAGGAGCTCTTGCCTTGGAACTGCCCATAGTGACTGACCCAGAGTTTGACAGTGACTGCAGTGAGAGTGTGACATGGAGGATTAACTGGAACACCCGTTAGGATAACGCAATTTTCCTGATTGAAGGCGCACAGGGCAAGACTCTCCATAAACTGCACTTGTTAGAATTTTATCAGAACAACTGAAGAGAAACACCAAAGCATTAAGACAGGAGCAAGGCAGCACATGCAAATGAACTTGAGGTGACCTAGCATGTGTCCGTTTTTTGGCAAATTGCCTGGCATCCTTACTATTTTAGGCTCACTATTGTTTGAAGGCCCCATAGTATGAGTCTGCTCTCCCTTGGCCTGTGAAATCAATCCTCTGAATTTTCATTTCCGTCCATTCCAGTAGGTGTTCTGATTTACATTTAAAATGAAGCGAAGTAGCAGCCGGGAGAGACTATTACCCTGGGACAGGTGAGTACTGACATCCCCACGTCGCGTTTACTAACCTTTCAGTGAGGGTGAGAGAGGGCCTAAGGTGCGTGGAGGCTCTCGGCCAAGGTGTATTAGTTACATTTTCTGTCATCTGATTTGGCATTTCAGTCTCGAAAAGGAAGGTGTCACATCAACACTAAGGGCATAGATTTATTTGTTCATTTTTTCTGGCAGCTGAAAAATATCAAGGATTAAATGTGCAGTGGGATGGCTGGAAGTTTCTTTATGTCTATCATCACATGGCTTTGATTTCGTGGACATGAGTCTCAATACACATTTAATTAAACCTCTCTACTGGCCAGCAAGGTGGCTCACGCCTATAATCCCAACACTTCGGGAGGCAGAAGTGGGTGGATTGCTCGAGTACAGGAATTCAAGACCAACCTGAGCAGGAGTGAGATCCCATCTATACTAAAAATAGACAAGCTAGCTTGGCATGGTGGCAGGCATCTGTAGTTCTAGCTACTTGGGAGGCTGAGGCAGGAGGATCACTTGAGCCCCAAAGTTTGAGGTTGCTGTGAGCTATGATGCCACAACACTCTACCCAGAGTGACAGAGTGAGACTCTGTCTCAAAAAAAAAAAAATACACACACAAAAAACCTCTTTACTTTTTTCACTGAAAGTGCAGGAATACACACACACACAAAATGTTTGCAATTAGTGTCATAGCCTGTGGCTTCCAGAATTGGACTGATTTCATTGCATCCTGACCGATCTAACTCAATGGGAAACATCTAATTGGCTCCTTTCTCGTTTGTGCCTTCTCTAATTTTACTTTAGAAGAACCTAGAATTTGAGTTGCTTAAACACTTTTGAAGGCTCAGAGCTCAAGTTTTGTGTGAATTTCTGGTATAAATTTGCACTATTCTATCAATAATGTAAATGTGAGAAAATAAAATGTTGACCTAGAACGTTTAATTTTATCAAGGATATTTGCATAATACATAGACATTATGTCAACATTAATGTCAACATCTTTCATGAAGCTCTGAGATGCCTCTCAGAGTTTAAAGATGAGTATGAGAACGAATTCAATATTCAGTATGCAACAAGCAAGTTATATTTCTCTGCTATTCCCACCATCCAATGTAAGCACAAATTTATGATGACTTATATTAGATGAGATTAGATATGAGATTGGACATGAATATGGAGAATATAAGATATTTACAATCAGAACATCACATACAAAAAGCATTTCCATATGAAAAGCACTGCTCTCCTGAGGACCTCAAGGAATTTTTTATTGGTTAATAAGCCAAATCACATATTACAGGTATAATTACATGGTTGTTTCAGTATGTTCTGCTTTCAGACAAGCAACTTTGTGTATTAACTTTTATCATAAAGAATAAATAGAGGTTATTATTTGCATCCATTTTCTCTAATATTTTGATGAAAGTTAATATACCTTTTGTCTATCTCCCTTTCTGTTGTTCTCTTAATATAATTACTAGTGTATTATAAAATAAAAGTCTGTGCTGGGTGGCACCTGTGGCTCAAGGAGTAGGGCTCCAGCCCCATATGCTGGAGATGGCAGGTTCAAACCCAGCCCTGGACAAAAAACTCAAAAAAAAAAAAAAGTCTGTGCCTGATGATAAAGAAAGATTGTGATTGTAAATGCATATTTAAAAATAAAAAATTGAAACAAAAAGCAGCATTGGCTATAATTTAGAAAACAAGAAAAATTAATGTAATAACTTCTGAATTATTAGCACCTAACTGGTATACAAAGAAATGAAGTTTAACCAGATTTTATGATCCTCATGAGAAAGAATCATGTTAGTGGATAAATATTTTATGTCAGTCTACACAAGCTGTTTTGAATTTTACTTTTGTTGGTATTAATGTGAAAACTGTGTGGCTTCCAAGATGAAAACTGGGATAGTCACTTGAATCATTTCCTGGATGTCAGCTCAGCACACAGCTGATCGTAGCTCTAACTACCTTATTCCGTCAGTTTTTTTGTTTGTTCATTTTCATTTTCTTTAAAGTTTTTGTTAAGTTAGCCTACAAATTAAGGGAAATATGGATAAGAAGGCAGGATTATAAATAAATAAACGCATCGTGCAGATTCAATATATATTTGCCAAACTTTTTCAATTTAATTTCTTTTTTTTTTTTTTTCTGTTGCCCTGAGTACAGTGCTATGGTATCATTAGCTCACAGCAACCTCAAACTCCTGGGCTCAAGTGATCCTCCTGTCTCAGCCTCACAAATAACTTTAACTACAGGTGCCTATTGCCATGCCCAGGTAGTTTTTCTATTTTTGATAGAGATGAAGTCTTGCTCTTTCTCAGGCTGGTCTTGAATTCCTGAACTCAGGGATCCTCCCGCCTCAGCCTCCCAGAGTGCTAGGATTGCAGGTGTGAGCCACTGTGCCTGGCCCACTTTAATTGATTACCCAAGTATTTTTGTTTGGTATTAACAGGCATTCAGACTTGCTCACCATACATAAAGCAAACAAGTTGCCAGATTTGGATTGTGGCACATCCTGGGAGGGCAAAGTGGCCAGGCCAACACTCAAGGGATCCTAATGAAACACAACTACTGGGACGGGGTCCAATCAAATGACACTCTTAATCACCGCTAGTAGGAGACAGTGCATTAGTCATGGGTTCTGTTTGGGCATTGTGTCAGACCTGGCTGCATCCAAGGCTGTGGTGTCCCACCAGGGAATCCTTGGCCTAAATAAACAGGATAGTGGAGGACAATTTAATAAAGAGTCTATTTACAGAGGTAGGGGCAGAGCTATGGGAATCAGGGGGGCTCCTGAAGCATCCTGACATCAGCAGGAAGGGAGGCAGCTGCAGGACAGGGGCGCAGAAGAGGACCTGGTGCTTTGCCAAAGGCACAGTCACTTCTACTCCATTGCTCGGTAGGGAAAGAGGCTGGGAATAAATATTCCAATCTCATTATCGTTGTGTCCTCCAATGATCTGGTTAAATTGTCCGTTGTCTGAGCCCAATGCAGCCGTCTGAGAATAACGGAGACCATTAGTGCATGTCCTTCTAGGTCAACCTCCCAGGCGCAAAAAGTTGCAAGAGTGTAGAGAAAGAATCTGGTTGGACAAAGAGACCTTAGCCTGCCTGCCAGGTCTGTGGAAAGATAATCACCTGTGCTGTGCTAAACATCCCGAGCCTGAAGCTACAGGAAATGGCCTGTGATAACGGCAATGTCTGCTTTGCTTAAAGTTTCCATATTTTGTTCATCATAGATTCTTTCGGACTGATTTTATTTTTGAAACGTAGCTTGCTTTATATATTTATTTATTTATTTATTTTTGAAACAGAGTCTCACTCTGTGCCCGCTGTGGCATGATAGCTCACAACAACCTCAAACTCTTGGGCTCCAGTGATCCTCCTGCCTTGGTTTTTCGCTTTAGTAGAGACAGGGTCTCACTGCTGCTCAGGCTGGTCTTGAATTCCAGAGCTGGAGCAATGCATTCCCCACCTCAGACCTCCCGGAGTGTTAACATTATAATACAGGTGTTATTTATTTTGATTACTGAGTTGGGTTTTCTGTTTTTTTTTCTTGGTGACCTCTTACATTTTGCACTCAAGTTCACCATCTCACTCTCAAAACCTGAACCTCAGGCCAGGTGATTTATAATCAACCTACTGCATTTGACGTTGATACCCACAATTTCACTGTGTGCTTTTGCGTGTGTGCTTCCTTCATGAATCATTGTGGAATGATTTTGGGGGGTGGGAGATTTTGTCTGGAATGATTGGGTTTTTTGGGGGGGTTGTATGGGATGATTGTTTTAAAACCCAAGTCCTGAAAAAATGCATGCAGCCCCAATATTATTGATGATATAAAATCTGAGGCACTCCCTTGTTTTGAGACAAGCAAGGTTATACATATTTATAAATTTCTTATGCCTATAAACTTACTTTGATCCCACGAATGATCTGACTCCTACAGATAAGCTCACTCTTGAATGAAGCTGCTGTAATTAAATTATCAGTAGCAGTAATCACTAATTAATCATTTAATCAGTAATTATAATTTCATATGTATTAATTATAATTGTTAATTATTTAATTAGCTGTAATTAAATGATCTGTTCCTGGAACTCACTAGACTGTAAGATTTACCAGGGCAGGGTAGTGGTTTGCTGTTAGTGCTGGTTACTGTGGAGATAAATATTGATTGAATAAAAGGAATGAATTAATCAACAATCACATAGTATAGGAACCATGGATTTCAGATGATGTATTTCCCACATACGGGCCTAACATAGGGTAATGACTTCAATGGATGCTCCAAAGGATTTCTGCCTTGTGGTTTGGGATGATTTAGGATCAGAAAATTCAGCTTTGGAAATAGCTGAGCAATCTATCACAAGCGGCCAGAAAAACTTATGAGGCTACACAGAAAGATTAGAGAATGTATTTTTCTTGCTTGGGACACACATTTCCTCCCAGCTCATCTCCATGTGTCTGTGTGCAAAATAAACCACAGAATGAAGAGAAGGATGTACATACAGAAACTCTCATGAGCATCTACTGAGCTCCTTAAATAAGTAACTGAAGGAAGCAAGAATTCTTTTTTTTTTTTGAAACAGAGTCTCACTCTATCACCCTGGGTAGAGTGCCATGGCATCATCATAGCTCACAGCAGCCTCAAAATGGGGTTTGAGTAATCCTCTTGCCTCAGTCCCTGATTAGCTGGGACTACCAGCACCTGCCACCCCACCGTGCCCTATTTTTAGTAGAAACAGGATCTTGCTCTTGCTCAGACTGGTCTTGAACTCCTGAGCTCAGGTGATCCTCCCTCCTGGGCCTCCCAGAGTGCTGGACCAAAACAAGAATTCTTGATGCTATCACTAAGGGGAGACTGCTTTAAAACTGGACTGATAAAAATTCCTAAATATCTATAGCACTGAGGTTTTAATTCTCAAAATCTTTGAGTTATTTAGAATGACACATGGTCTTCATTACCCGTGGTGGATATGTTCTCAAAGAATGAGACACAAGTCCAGATAAACTCCCATTTGGAAGCTAGGACTTTCTGTGTTAGGTTGTGTTATTTGAGGTTTCTTGTGAAAACACCTCTGCAATACTGCAGCAGAGATTAGATTTGCCTAATGATCCAATGAGCTTGAATTAGAATATCCCAAGTATGTTCTGTGGGATGTTAATAGGTGATGTAGGAGGGCTGTGTGTGTGTGTGTGTGTGTGTGTGTGGTGCAGTGGTGACAAAGGATGATTTTATGCTAAAATACTTTTGCTAGGTGCTGAGCTAAACAGGTTCTTTAAACCTACTCAGATCCTGATATGCTGATTTGAATTTTGAATTTCTAAGAGGGACAGGTCACATTTGACAAACGTGTATGAATACAATACCCTTTCCCCCATAACATTGCACAAAATTACTAATTCCAAGGAAACATTTTGGGAAGTGCTGGTGTATCCAATAGTAATCTTTTTAGTTCTACATGAGTTTTCAATAGCTATTGTAATAAATTAACACAAACCTAGTGGCTTAAAACAACACAGATTAACTTTGCTATAGCTCTGGAGGCTGCGATTGCAAAAGGAGGGTTTTTTTAATGTTTATTTCAGATTAAAATCAGGGCACAAATGATTAGGTTACAGTGTTTGCATTTGTTAGGTAAAGTCCCTGTTGTAATTGTGTCCTGCACCAGGAGGTGTGCCACGTACCCTTACATTGTGCCCATTAGGTGAGACCTCACCAATTCCCCTCCCTTCTCCCCCCTGCTCCCTTCTCTTTCCCCCATCCCCCACCTTGAATTGAATTCACTTTTTTTCTTCTGTGGGCATGTATTAGTTCGTCTACAGGCTTCATATTAGTATTGAGTACATTGGATCCTTGCTTCTCCATTCTTGTGATATTTTACTAAGAAGAATGTGTTTCAACTCCACCAAAGTTAATACAAAAGATGTAAAGTCTCCATCTTTTTGTGGCTGAATAGTACTCCACGACGTACATATACCACAGTCTATTAATCCATTCTTGGGTTGATGGGCACTTGGATTGATTCTGCAACTTGCTGATTGTGAATTGAGCTGCTATAAACAATCTAGTGCGAATGTCCTTAAGACAACATGATGTTTTTTCTTTTGGGTAGATGCCTAGTCAAGGGATTATGGAATCAAATGGATTTGAGTTCGTTGAGAATTCTCCGTACTTCTTTCCACTGAAAGGAGTTTTACCAGACTAAAATTGTGTTGTTACCAGCTCTGTGTTCCTTCCTGTGTCCCTGGATGCTCCAGAAGAGAATCCTTTTCTAGCTTCTGGGAGGTGGCTGCATTTATTTTTGGCTTTTTCCCCTCAACTACTGCATCCATCCTCACTGGGAAGAGGCAATGGATGCTGTATGAAGCTTACACGCCACAGCACTATTTATAATGAACCTATTTTTTAAAACTTCAAAGTAAGCAAATACAACTTCTCACTTAATGTTTTTCTGATAAGATGCAATAAAACTAAAAATCTGCTGAAAACTGTAACTCTCTCATCCATTTCTCATCCCGATTCTCTTTCTACGACTGACCAGATAATGGGATTAATCAGCACTATCTTTACAGCACAGATATTTTCATTTGTATTAAATTGGATATGCCTTCTTTTTTCTTTAAGATGATAAACATTACGTTTTAAGGCTATTTTCTTCTTTCTACAGACCATACATTTCTAACTTTATGTCTTAACAAGTCAAAGATTTCAACATTAGTTTAAATGTGCACACTTTTTTCCCTCCCCAAATGTAAACCAATTGCAATCATCTGGGTTTAAATGTTTTTAGAATCATGCAGTACTTAATGTCTTCTTCAAGAAACTTGTCACACATAAAATCCTTAGTGTATGAATTCTTGTGTCTCCTGCCTTTCTTAATGAATGTTCTGAGAAGACTTCAGAAAGACAAATTAAAATCAGTTGCCCCTGACATGAATATCTCCGGGCCAGCAAGAGGTTTCTAATAAATTCATTTAGGAGTAGATATGGGTTAAAATATTTTTATGCCTATTCTGACAACTGACAGATTGTCACATTTGTTAATGTGGGTGACAATAACAATACACTGCAAAAATAACCAATGGAAAATAAAAAAATGTAGATGTCACAATAGCACCGAAAGCAAGTGTGCTACTCTGGAATATTAAAATTAAATGTAAACATGAGTACCCAGTCTCTGTCTCAGAGTCTTTACAATTTAGCCCAAGAAACACGTGTTTATCACTTCCCTCTCTTCTCCCCACCGCCTTTTGGCCCTAATCTCTTTTTCTGTCCTTCTGAAATGGGCCCAAGTCACTCCCTGCACAGGGGTAAGGAAACTTTTTGTGTTAGAAGGCCACGTGAATTTATTTGTGATCCAATAACATACATTTTCCTTTTGAAGTATTGCACAAAGTTGTTTTGTTCAGTTGAAGGCTAATTCATTCCTCCAATCTCTTTGTGCTCTCCTTGAAAGAGACGGTTGTTTGTACTCTGAAACGTTATCAGGGTCTAAGCATCCTACAACTTCAATAATACATTCTGCCACAATTTCTACTGAATGGCTGCCTGTTTTTCCCGAGTATATAAGCTACCTTGTGAGTTGCTTCAGTGACATTATTTCCAGATCTTATTGCAGCTTGAAAGAATTGATTTTGGTTTTGCTTCTCATATTTTAATTTCTGCAATACAACCTTTCATGCCTCTCCCTCTAATTTAAAATCTTTGTGGTCTGTATGAGTGATATCATGCTGATGTGCCTTGAATTTCTTTAATGTTGATATTGCAGTACCACAAAGCGAGCAGATCATCTTCTCTTCATCAGAAACAATATTGCAATTCCCAATTCTCAGGACGAGATCTGTTTTCTTCCCTTGCATTCTCTTATTCTTCTTTGATATGATGGACTGTTAAGCAGACAGAATTAAAAAATACCTGTTGAGCTGTACAACTATTCACAAATTCTACTTAAAACAGAAGCACTGTGCACCCTTCTCAAAAGATAACAGACTGGAGGATTTGACCCCCATAACTCCCACCAAGTCGGGAGATGGGGGGAGTTGGAATTCATGAGCATAGCAGCCATCCATTTGGCCCCTATGACTTACTAATGTTCTAATTGTGTTGGTCAGTCTGGGAGATTATTTTGTTGAAACTTAATTTTGTTCTTTAGTAGGTTAAGTATGTCCATTTTAAAAATAAAATAAAAATATAAAAGGTGAACAAAAGGTATTAATAAAAGTCAAAGAATGTGTGCCGTAAAATTGGGATTCAGTCAAAAGGTCAGACTCGAGGACCTAGAAGGCCACATGTGGACTCAGGGGCACAGGTTCCCCACCCCTGCCCTAGGCACTGTTTTCTAGGGCTTTGCTCATTATTATTTTAGCAAACTCTTTCCCTGTTCTGTGTTTGTCTCTGTTTCACATCTCAGAGGAATAAAATAGGCTGGTAGTTGGGTGAACATGTGCTCTTAGTGATTACTGTTTGTATGATACAATGGCCTCATATCTGAAGTGATCTGGGGAGAATCTTCTCGCTCATACACTTAGGACTAGTAGAATTGTGTCTGGTCATTTTAATGCCAAAAAAACCACTCAAGTTTCTCAAAATTCAAGATTCACCGAGAGCTGGTGAGTCATGAGTTCTTACTGCAAAGGAAAGAGATTTAAGGAGACCTTGAAAAGAAAGTTGTAAGGAATTGGGACCCTACTGTTTCTTGCCAATTGTCAAATTTCGGTGAGGTGTTAACTATTCTAATTAAAAACAGGTTACTCTTCCCTTAAAACATACAGACCTCCGGAATCTAAAGGAAAAGCGCCCCTGTTCTGGGTTCTCTCTTTTCTCATTCTCCCTCCCTCTCTTTCTTTCGCTCCACTAGCAAATTTAGCAGGAAATAAAGAACAACTTTGCCTACTTCAGAATTTTCTCTGCATCTATGCTCAAGACTACAACTTTTAATCACTCCCATGAAAAGGTTATAACAAGACATCTTTGATATTTCATGCAAATTCATCCCCACTTGTGGGAAGCCAAAAAGGACCCTCGGCTCCTGCCGAGCTGTCCCCTCCCCCAAAGCGCACGTACAAAATGCTCAAAAAAAAAAAAAATTACGTGCCCGCCCTGCTTGCGTATATCCTACCATGGCAACTTCTTACTCCTCGACTGACCACATGGCAGGGATTCCTTTGTTTAAACTCAAACTCAAGATGGCGACCGTCCCCGCGCCTGCGAAACCAGCTGACCGCCTGAACCTGAAATCCGCCAACTGGCGAAGGACACCTTTCCTCTTTACTCCTTCCCCCACTCCCTCCGCCCCCTGTTCACCTGTAAGCTTTAAAAACTGGCTTTTCGCCACCATTAAACGGACCTTGACAAAGGAACCTGCTTGGTCTCATTTTCTCTTTATCGCCCATTGTCTTTCAAGCTCGGTCCCCCTCGCCCCCACGAATAACTGCGACCCGCGGGACGGGACACCCACTGCTGGGAAAACTACTAAACCAGAGTCCACTGATGGCGCAATAATAATCTTTGCACCATAGAAGAAGCCGGTAGAATGTGGACGGTTCTCTCCAGCCTCCCAAGGACACAGGGAAGGATGTGGACTCGCCTCTTCTCTGCTCTTGGCTCTTCTACTTTAACACATTCTTTCTTTCTGGAAGGCATGGTTCGCTTTCTCAGATTTCATACCAGCCTCTTCAGGACTGACTTCTAGCTCTCTCTTCAGCGTGGCAGCCTAAAGGTCTAAATTATCTGGCCCCGACTCTACCCTCCAGCCTCACCTCCTGACAGTCCCTGCCTGCCCCTACCCTGCCCTCTGGTCTTAGCACAGTGGAATTCCTCTTCTCTCCGCTACATAATGTTCTTTCTCGTGGCTGTGTTTATTACTCTAATGCCCTCCTTTAATTTTTCTACCAAAAAAAAGAGAACCCACCAATGCATTCAATTTGATAATTTTCTCCCTTGGAGAGCTTTCATCTAAAGCCTTCTAACCTAAAGACGAAATTTTTCTTTTTCTTTTTTTTCACTACCAACACACTTTATTCTAACATTTACCATAGATCATTGAAATGATACAAGAATTCATACTGAGTTGATGCTCAACACAAATTTTGTTAATTAGTTTATCCTGGATCTTCCATTGTCAACACGTTATTGTATCACCAGGGATCACCGGGTGGCAGAAGCCCCCTTGTCTGCAGCCCAGGGGAGCCCTAAGTTCTCTAGCGCAGCCTGAGTCACGTCGTAGGGCCAGGGCTGGCTAGTGTTGTTCCTCCCGGGACACCCAGGGATTGCAAACTCCTGGGGGTTCCAGCTGCGCTGCACTCATTTTTCTATTCCCGGAGCCACACAGCACAGCAGCGCGCAGCAATCAACAGGTGGAGTACCCATCGGATGGGTGAATAAAACCCGCAAGAGCAGAATATACAGTCCGGGGGTTTGTGGCAGCCATGACCTTCCTCTCCCGTGATGTCACGCCGTGCTTCTCAAGCAGGTCACTCTCTGCCACTTGTGGTCTATGTATAGCCAGTTTTCCATTTTCCTCTTACTTATTTACCATCATTGTTTGTAAATTTTCTCTACTGAGCCATTAACTCACTGTAGGAGTCAGGGTTCAGAACAAAACAGAACAATAGAATATACAGAGATATATAAGATAGGATATATGTATGTGTGTGTATATATACATAATACAGGGTGTCCATAAAGTTCACATGCGATTTAAACTTGAGAACTATTTTAAATTGCACAGGAACTTTATACACACACACACACACACACACACACACATATATATATATATATATATATATATAGAGAGAGAGAGAGAGAGAGAGAGGATATATTATGGGAATTGGCTCATGTCATTAAAAAGGCTGAGAAGTCACAGCTGGGCATGGTTCACACCTGTAATCCTAGCACTCTTGGAGGACAAGGCAGGTAGAGTGCTTGAGCTCAAGATTTCTCATGGCAGATGCCTATAGTCACTGGGAAGGCTGAGGCAGGAGGATTATTTGAGCCCAAGAGTTTGAGGTTGCTGTGAGCTATGGTGCCATGGCAGTTTAGCTGGGTGACAGAGTCACTGTCTCAAAAAATAAAAAGGCTGCTGAGAAGTCTCATGGCATGCCATCTGCAAGCTGGTGTGAACCTGCCCAAGACTGAGAGAGCCTCAGGCTCTGACCATGGATGCTCCGAGGCCAGAAGACAGAGGGAACTCACCCCTCCTCTGCCTTTTTTTCTTATCAGTGCCCTCAACAAACTGGACGATGCCCATCCCCCCTGGTGAGGGCAGATCTTCTTTACTCAGTCTACTGATTCAAAGGCTAATGCCTTCTGGAAACATCCTCACAGACACACCCAGAAATTGTTGTTGTTGTTTTTTCACCAGCTATGTGGGCGTCCCTTATCCCAGCCAAGCTGACAAATAAAATTAACAATTACCCATCCCAGGCCAGGAGCAGTGGCTTTCCCTGTGATCTCAGCACTCAGGGAAGCCAAAGCAAGAGGATCGCTTGAGCTCAGGAGTTAAAGAGCAGCCTGAGCTATAGCCAGAGCCCATATCTACTGAAAATAGAAAAACTAGCCAGGTGTAGTGGTGGGTGCCTGTCCCAGCTACTGGGCAGGCTGAGGCAGGAGGAGCTTGAACCCAAGAGTTTGAGGTTGCTATGAGCTATGGTGCCGGGACATTCTACCCAGGAGAACAAAGTAAGATTCTGTTTCAAAAAGTAAAAAATAAAATGAATCAAAAAGAAAAAAACAACAGTTAACCATCCTGCTCACTGAGGCCTTACAGCTGCCACAGGGGATCGCTGTGGTGCTAAGGTTCTTAGACAGTTAGGATTTTCCCCCTTGCAGAAATTGCCTCAGGACTAATCCCAACTGGAGGTCTGGGAGCCTCCCAAACCCATGGGCTGTGTTCAGGTAAATTGAATTGTATTATGGGAAACACAAAAATTCAGGGAAGGCCTTCTGATGGAATCTCAGTGGAGATTCTCAAACACAGGCTCATTGTTAGTTTATGTGATTATCAGCTTTGCCTCACAGTCATTAAATGTTACACAAGTTTTCATCTGAAACTACAGATTTCCATCTTGATTCTCATACCAAACACTGTGCATTCAATAGAGCATCTAAACCAGTGATCTGTAGATCTGTGTTAAAGTTTCATCACTTCATTGCAGCAAATCTACAAAAAGTTCAAACCAGAAAGCCATTTTGTCTCAATTAATGTTAATGAGTAAGTGGAAGATATTTTATTTTACCATGAAGCACATTTAGAGTTGACTTCAACGTACCACTTTACTCAGTTGAACAGATACAATGAGATTTATAATTACCTTTTTAAAAGTTGTTTTAATTAGTGGCAATTTCAATGATGTGAGTATTCAGTTGTATGTTTAACCATTTTATCCAGAAGCACCTCATTTCTTTTTTTTAATGCTTACTTCTGTTTTCTGGGGGTAATACTGGTAATAAATAAAAGAATCCCTAGAGAATAAAGGATTAAAAAACCTGAAAGACTCTGGGGTTGACAACATTTGGAACCTGAACTTAAATGATGTTTTTCAAGCAAAAAAGCAAGTCTGGAAGGACATTCCACTTAAGTGGGGCTTGTGTTGAAGTGTTAAATCGCTGTGAAATGTAACTTTTTTTTTTAAGTTAGAGGCTGCTATACCTGGAATAATTACCATAACCTCACAAGGCCAAGCTTAAGAGCCAGAGTGAAAAAATAGAATCAGCTCTATAATTGATTCTCTATGAAATTACTAAATTCATAGTCTCAGAATAGCACAGCTTGAACTTCTTCTTTATCTGGATGGCACGCAGACTGGCCAGGTTATATGTTTTGAGCACATCTTTAGTGCTTCATTTCTGGAGAAGAAAACAAGGTTATTCATCAACTATCAAACTATAAAACAACACCTTGACTCACAGAGCTTGTTATATGGTGCGATGGATGAACAGGACATGGTTTTTCACATCACAAGGACATCAGCCACTTACTGTGTGACCACAAGGGAGATAACCTCTCTAAACACTCCTTT
This sequence comes from Galagoides demidoff, assembly GCA_963574575.1. Taxonomy (NCBI): domain Eukaryota; kingdom Metazoa; phylum Chordata; class Mammalia; order Primates; family Galagidae; genus Galagoides; species Galagoides demidoff. The sequence continues at coordinate 8,347 of CAUYQV010044316.1, read as the reverse complement.
CTGTCTGTAGAAGTGAGAGTGCCAGTAAATTCCTTATACCATTGTGGTAACGAAATGGGACACTATACTTAAAGGATCTAAAAACCAGATGGGGGAGAGGGAAGAAGGGGAGGACAGCAGAGAAGGGAGGAGGAAGGGGGGAGATGAGGAGGAAAGGGACAAGGGGAGGAGGGAGAGAGACTGGTAAGCGCTCACCTAATGTGCACGACATAGGGTATACAGCACATCCCCTGGGTGAAGGGCTCAACTACAACTTGACCTTTACTTTAGAAAGGCAAACAATGTGACCTAATCATTTGTACCCTCATATTAATCTGAAATTAAAATAAAAGAGAGAGAAAATTGTACCCAGTGTATTTAAGCCATTTAAAAAGATAGCTATGGGCTGACCAAAGTGACCCACACCTCTAATGCCAGCACCCCTTGCACTGTGGGAGGCCGAGACAGGTAAATCACTTGAGCTCAGAAGTTCAAGACGAGCCTGAACAAGAGCAAGACTCCGTCTCTACTAAAAAAGGAGAAAAATTAGCCAGGTATTGTGGCAGGTGCCTGAGGCCCAGTTACTCAGGAGGCTAAGGCAGGAGGATCACTTGAGCCCAGGAGTTTGAGGTTGCTGTGAGCTATGATGATGCCATGGCACTCTACCCAGGGCGACAGGGTGATAGTCTTCCCCCCCCACAAAAAAAAAAGATAGTTATACTTTTATATATTGAAAAGTAAAACTGTACCAAAGTCACTGAAAAAGTGGATTGTCACTAAATGATGTTACTGAGCTGGTTATTAGATCCACTGCATTTTTTACATATATTGTGATAATATCTTTGGGGAGCAGGAGGGGATTATGTAAATACAAGTAACAGAAAACCTCAAAAACAAATGGATTAAATTAATTAGGGATTTCTAGGTCTCACTTGGAGATGTGGAGTTGGCCCAGGACAGATAGAGACAGCTCCCCAGAGATGTTAGGAGGACCTAGTCCCTGCCAGCACTTCCTTCTGAGTCCATGGCTATCACTTATCCTCTAGATAGCAAGATGCCTGCTACACACTTAGGGTCATGTCTGCTTTCCATGTCAAGGAAGGAAAAGGGGTAAGGAGACAAAAATCTCCTCCATGCATGGATGTTTTCCTTTTTTCCTTGGGAACAGTAAGCATTTTCCAGCAGAGATTTAATTATGTCTTATTAGTGAGAAGAAATAGCACAAAGAGGGCTGGGGGGTTTAAATGTTCCAGAATGTAGCCATCTATGTGCATGTATGAGTGTGTTTGTATTTGTAGAGAGAGAGTGAGAGAGACAGAGAAAGACAGGGAAAGAGATTAAAAAAGTAGAATACATATTGGATAACAAACCAACAATGTCAGCCATAGTCATATTTAGATAATTTATTTTGCAGTTTATAAGAAAGCATACCTGAATATAAACTCAGAAGACAGGCATAGTTAAAATATTTTCATTCAATTTTGTATTCCATGAAGGTATACTTTATAGTCAAGCACAGTTAAGCAAAGAGCATCAGACTGAGGCTAGAATCCAGACAGCTGTGTCCATTTCTAGTTTATTGCTTAGCTTTGTGAAAATTACCTAATTATTCTGTATCTCATTTTCCTCCCCTGTTAAGTGTGGAGTTCACATGACTTGCTAGTCAATATTACTCTCAGGTCTTAAATTCAGAGGTTTCATGATTATAATATTTCTTCTGGCTCTTTATAAAAAGCATTTTGTATTTCTAAAAGTTCAATAACTTCTTGAAAAAATTGAGCTTTGGTTAAGAGTCAACCAAAAATTATTTCTTGCTCTTATCACCATGCTAGGCTTCATGTAAGGTGGAAAATAGTTAAATGTGTCCCTTATTCTTTACTTTTGAAACTAAGAGCATATGATATGACTATTATTCACTATGAGTGCAAAAGTGCCAAGAAGAGATGGGTCAGTGTGATATGAGAAATTTGAAGATATCACAGTGAAATGGAATTGGAACTCAATTTCATCTAGGACAAGGATGCTGCTTCCCCTTTAAGCATCTCTACCACTTGCATACACAGCAACCTCTACCTGGGTGCAACTTCCTGTGACCCAGGAAGTACTAGACATTCCTTAACCTCTGTGCCATGTCTGACACTCATACTCACTCTGCTCTGATAAATTGTATCTTGGCATAGCAGATTCCTGGTTCCTGAATTCTAAGCTGGATCAAAAGATTTTAAAAGTGTCCCTACGTATTTTGGTTGGGTCTTATTTATGAACTAATCAATCATAAACTCCAACCTACTTTCCCTAACTCTTGTGTAACTGGTCATGTCACCCAGGCATTTGTATGATAAATGGGAGAGGTGCAGTATTGATTCATTGAGCAATGAAAAGCCACTAGTGGTACCTGAACAAAAATAGACTATTTTAAGAGTTTTATCCCTTGGAAGCACTCTAAATAAAAAAATAACAGTCATCTCATTAGGAAGCTGAGAGAGAGGATTTCTTTCTTTCTTTCTTTTTTTTTTTTTTTGTCATGTTGGAGTTAAACCATAAAGATATGCATTAAGGTGGTAACGTTTGAATAAAGGGTGAAAACAGATAGGACTAGACCTATAGACTGGGGACCCAAAATGAATCAGATTATAAAGTGTGAAAGTGTATTTATTTCAGATTTCTATTTTTCTGATATTTGTTCATTCCCTACTTTGGCTATAGAACCTAGCAGGTGCAAGCTGATGTGCAAGCTGAAATGAGGAATGGAATCTATGTGATGGGAGGAAGCCCAGGGCAATCACAGGCAATGGTTGTTCCTTTGACATAAACCCAGCCATTGAGCAAGAAATCTGGCTAGGCCTGAGATTTTAGCTTTTTCACCCACTTAAAATTTAGATCATGGCAAAAACTTTTAGTAGCTATACATATATATATATATATATATAGAGAGAGAGAGAGAGAGAGAGAGAAAGAGAGAGTCTTACTCTGTCACCCTGGGTAGAATGTTGTGTCATCATAGCTCACAGCAACCTCAAACTCTTGGGGTCAAGAGATCCTCCTGCCTCAGCCTTCCAAGTAGACTATAGGTGCTGCCACAATGCCCAGCTAGTTTTTCTACTTTTAGTAGAGATGGGTTCTTACTCTTGCTCAGGCTGGTCTTGAATTCCTGACCTCAAGCAATCCACCAGCTTCAGCCTCCCAGAGTGACGATGGTCTAGTAGGGATAATCTTTAGGTAGTTATGCTTATAAATAAGAAAATGGAAAAGGAATGTGGAGAGGTTGGTCAAAGGATACATAATTACAGTTAGGAAGAATAAATTCATAAGATGTACATGTATTAAATAACAAGGGGACTGTCATTAATGATGATTTATTGTATTCATGAAAAATGCAAAGAGATTGGATATAAGTGCTCTCAATACAAGAATGGTAATTACCTGATGTAATAATTATTAATCAGCTAGATTTTAACCAGTCTACTACTATCTCTCTCTTTCCCTCCCTATACACACACACACACACCCACACACACACATACATAGCAATAATTCTGGAACTCTTTTTCTGGAAAGGCCATCAGAGCTGTTGTTGTATGAGGTCAGGCAAGGAAGTTCATGAACTCACCCTAGAGAAAGTGCTTTGGTGGGTGGTGCCAGGGCATAGATTTCCAAGAGGAGTACTTTGAAGATGACGGGAGTGATATTCAGCATTGAGGTAAGTAGCACTTTTTCTAGGATGAGTTTGTGAACTTGATTTTCATATCTTGTATACTTCAGAACAATGTGTAATATATACAATGATATCTGCCAAATCAGAAAATTTAAAATTAAAAATAAATAAGAGGGTCGGTGCAGTGGTTCACATCTGTAATCCCAGAATTCTGGCTAACGTAGGTGGATCACTTGAGCTTAAGAGTTCAAGACCAGCCTGACCAAGAGCCAGACCCCATCTCTACTAAAAATAGAAAAACTAGATGAGCATGGTGGCAGGTGCCTGTAGTCCCAGCTACTCAGAAAAATGAGACAGGGGGATCACTTGAGCCCCAAAGTTTGAGGTTGTTGTGAGCTATGATGCCACCACAGCACTCTATCCTGGGTGACCATGTAAGACTCTGTCTCAAAAATAAATAAATAAATAAATAAATAAGAAAACAGAGAAACAACAAAACTTTAAAAGCCTATATGTTCATGTTCTAACACTATTTAAAGCCTGTGCAGCCCTCCAAACAGCAATGATGGCTGCAACCAAAAAATGGCCGGGCGTTGTGGCAGGCGCCTGTGGTCCCAGCTACTTGGGAGGCTGAGGCAGGAGACTCGTCTGAGCCCAGGAGTTGGAGGTTGCTATGAGCTGTGATGCCATGGCACTCTACCCAGGGGGATATCTTGAGGCTTCGTCTCAAAAAAAAAAAAAAAAAAGCCTGTGTTGATATTATCTATGTTTCATATTTCTACATATGTTAAACCTGATGACTTTATAACTTCTCAATTTATAAACTATTTAACTGCAAAAATACCTGACTCTCTCTCTCTCTCTCCATATATATATAATTTTGGTTTATGTAGCAATAATAAACTTTGAAAAATATCTTATTCTTTCACAGAAGAGGGAGAAATAAATGTATATGTAAGTATTTTCAAATAATGGCATGGTAATTTTACCTCAAGTTTCATACTTAACATATATATAAGGTATTTAAAAAAAAAAACACTATGTTATAATCACCAGAGGCTTTTAAGCACTGACTAATTAACTACACTCTGTCGTCTCCCTTTTTTTTTCTTGCAGTTTGGCCAAGGCTGGTTTGAACCCACCACCCTTGGCATATGGGGACAGTGCCCTACCCACTGAGCCACAGGTGCTGCCCCAGCACTGACTAATTGAGAAAACTACTTTCTTATAGTCCACATCTCCAAAACTACTTTTTTGGGAGGTTTTTTTTTTTTTTTTGATATAATACTATGGCTTCTTTCTGTTGTTAGAATAACTTCACCTATAAATCCCTGTGGGATCTCATGCCACCAACCAAATCAAAGTTAGCAGTTCCCAGGGAATCATTAAAGATGATTTCATCAATTGCTTGCTACATATGTGGACTTAGTTAATATTACAAGTGTTTCCCACCCGCCTCCATTTTGGGTGATTTTTTTTTTTTGTATTTGTATTTGAAAATCTTAAATTTCATGTGTCAAAGTTAAAGTCAGTGTATAGTTTATTCTGAGTGTGCTTCTTAAAATTTAGGGGGTCAAATCCCACTTTGAGATCCCGATGAAACTCCTAGAGCCATCCCCAAGATGATGACACATTTCCCCACAGAATTTGGGGGGCGGGATTCATAACCTGAAAGCTACTCCATGGAAAGTAAGTGAAGACTCCACCAAGTGGTGTGATTAATTAGCAACTTGTCAGATGCAATAGTTTTAATTAAAGCAGGACTTCCATTTCCAATCCACAGAAATGTGTTCACCCACACTCTGGAGGATGTGTCCTAAAGATGCCGATACCTGTGGCCTCCCACCCCGAGTGTAAGCCACAGACTTCCTCACGAATTGCTTCTGATGAGGAACCGAAGTAATGGTTCAATGGTAACCTTGAAGAATGATCAGGCATTTGGGGGGAAAAAACAAACAAAACAAAACCTCCCTGATCTATGCAACTTGCAATCCAATGGGGAATGAGAGAAAACAGAAAATAAAAGTGTTTAAAAGTGATGTACTCCATGGGAAAAGTGAGAGCTAGCTAAAAATACTGTGCCATTCCTTCCATAGAAATTGGGGTGCAGGTCCTACCCTTGATAGCCTTGACACGAGATGGACTCTCCCTCTGCTCTGCCCCCACCTGGGCTTATCTCCATGTGGGTTCTGGTCCCAGGCTATGTCCTTTTCATGAGCCTCGTATAAGTCTGACTGCTCAGATGAGGAGGCCATGACAAAGGTCTCTAGAGGACAGGGACAGACAGGTGTGTGAAGCTTCCAGCCACCCCTGCCAAAGTGCCAGATGTAGGAATGACACCTTCTTGGTCACACCAGATCCCCCCAGCCACCAGCTGAGACCACCAAAGGACCATGGGGAATGCTACGCAGAGTAGAAGAATCAGCAGGCACGCCCTGCACTCGCTTTGGGCCCAGAGACCATGAACATCATTGTTCTAAGCTACTAAATTTGGGGCGGTTTGCTAGTCAGCAGTAGATAACTGGAACCATGGCAGTCGCGTCCACAAAAACAAAACAAAAGCTCATGCCATGTTATTTCAGGCACAGCCTCAGGCGCCTTGTCATGCCTACACTGCAACACTGCACCGTGACTCCTTTCTTTATTCCCTGTGGCGCCGTGTTGGACTTTTTCCACTCCATTCAAACCCAAACCACATCTTTCACATTCCTTAACAATCATCACAAGGCCTTGCCTTGCCTTAAAGGAAAATATCAAAAATATCCTAAACAAATTATTAGTGTCAAATCTCCACCCAGGTTTACAACAGAGGGTCCCCAACACTCAACCATTTTCTCAAAAAATTTCTCCCCCTCCTTTCTGCTCTTTCTCTCTTTTCATAGAGGAAAAGTCAATGTGTGTTTCTGGGGCTCATCCTCCCACTTTGCTTGTGACGTCAATTCCTTTGCTCTCTTCTGCTAATGGCCAGCAGTATTGTCCTTCCTCTGCTCAGCCCCTAATCTTCCTTTGCCAATGCCAACAGGTGGTCTGTGGTCTGTTCTTAATCTGATTTCACAGTGGCACCATTCTTTTTGAAATACAAAAAGTTGACCACCCCAGGGACAGCAACACACTGGTCAACATACAGGGGTGGTCAACATAAGGAACTAGACCTACTATCTGATACACAGATGTGGTGCATGTCCAGTTTATGCAAATTAGGTCAACGTGAGATGGTCAATTTAATGAGGTAGTCAACTATGGAGGTTCTACTATAATTTCTTCCTTGGATTTCTGAATTTTAAACCATCCTTCACATTGCTGCAATAATTATCTCCCCCAAACAAGCATTCTGCTATAGAATTTTCAACGGCCCCTGTGGCTTTCTAAATTAAGCCCCAAATTTTCACATTAGTTTTAACTCCCCATAAGTCACCTCACTCTGCCTGTCTTATTTTTTGGTCTTTATTCAGTCTACTGTTTCAGACATCTCTGCTTTCATTCATGTTGAATCTTTATTCTGAAAATCTCTCCCTCTCTTCCTGAATCTCACCCATTCTCCAAGGCTCCGTTGAGATCTGCCTTTGCACGTCGGGCTTGGCTCACCACAAACATGTGATAAAGGCATTTAACACTCACCTTTGCTTTCTATTGTAGCATCCTCTTTTTCCTTCCGCTTCATTAAATATTTTATACCATCATTATTTTTTCCTTTATCAATCTATTTAGCAACATTTTTAAGGGCTCAAAGATAATGAGCACTGGGATTTGTGCTAAGAAAACAGAAGGACACTAGAGGCTGATTGTCCTCAAGAAACACCTGCCCTACTATAAAGGTGGTGACTTGCTGTAGGTGTCTTTTGAACCTACTACAAATTCTATGGTATAATGATGGAAGTAATGGTTCAATGGCAGCTTTGAAGAATGAATGTTCATGATTGTGTAAAAAAGTCTTCTAAACAGAAGCTGAAGTTCAGTCTTTAAACAACATGTAAGTAGTCCCAATAAAGGAGGGAAGGGCATTCTAGATGAAGGGGACAATAAAAATAACAACTGTCTCAAAACACTGAAGAAAGTATGGGCAGCCTACCAATGCTTGAGTGTCGGGTACCAGGCTGAGAAAAGAGGCAGGTGGTGTGGGACAGGCAGACTCTGCTGGGTAGGCTGTGGGTGGTATCATTTGCCACACCATGACAAAGAGCCTGACTTGTCACTGGGGGAACTGAGGGTCCTCAGATATTGATGAGAAATGACAGAATGGCATAAGAGATCACTCTGGCAATTCTGGATTCTGTGTTTTGCCTTCCCTACACAAAATGAAAGCTTTTTTTTTTTTTTTGAGACAGAGTTTCATTTTGTACTCAGGTAGAGTGCCCTGGCATCACAGCTCAAAGAAACCTCAAACTCTTGGACAAGTGATCCTCCTGCCTCAGCTTCCTGAGTAGCTGGGACTGCAGGCACCTGCCACCATGCCTGGCTAGTTTTTCTATTTTTAGTAGAGATGGGGTTTCACTCTTGCTTAGGCTGAATTTGAACTCCTGAACTCAGGCAATGTACCTGTCTCCATCTCCCAGACTACCGAGATTACTATAGTGAGGCACCACACATGGCCTCAAAATTAAAGCTTTTGAAGAAGGAAGTGTGCTAAGTCCACATTGGTATCACTCACTCCTGGAAGTTCACACAATACCTCCCATATAATATATACTTAATGTTTTTACTTCATAGCAAAAT
>CAUYQV010044313.1:0-11091 GCA_963574575.1 Galagoides demidoff | reverse complement strand
GTTCCTTCCCACGCTGGACATGAAATATTGAATATGTTGCTTATTTTTAAGGCTTGAAGAATTTGCTAAAGAGTGACAAGCAGGTTTCTTTCATTTTCTTCTTTTGAGCAAGAATGAAAGGTTATTCTTCTGAGATTTTTTCTCCACCATAGTTTTATCATTCAAATAGCAAAACCCTATTTTGTAGAATCTATATTGCACATTACAGGGGCATAATTTCTTTAGTTTCTTTATGTTATATTAGAGCAGCTGTTCTCAACCTGTGGGTCGCGGCCCAAAGGAACTGTATTAAAGGGCTGTGGCATTAAGAAAGTTGAGAACCACTGTGTTAAGCGTTCTGTTCCATTTCATTTTACTCTGGTGTCTCATATCAATCAAGGAGGCTGAGAAATTCATGTCATTGATCCAGCCATCAAAGTAAGCGGTTCAGTATAATATCAACTTGGCTTTTATTATGCACCAAAGCATATGATGACACCTGCGTAAATCATCACAACATATTCTATGGTCAGTGAAAGACAACTGTCATTATAAAATGGATTCATTTTCCATCTCGTAGTCTTCACAATCTCTATTAGTATGAGATGTTGAATTAAGAGGGTACATTAACGCACGTCCCCTGACTGAATTTGTCATAGATTTACTTGAAGCTTGATCTGACATATTGGTCACAATATATCATGACTACAAACCAAATCCAAGCAATAAGTGTATCATACATGTTAACTAAATGTATAATAAATCTTGACCTAATATCTTGGGCTAATGACTAAACCTGAGCTTAAAACATGACTCTCGCAGATACTGGTCGCATAATCACAGATAAGTTACTTTGGAACACAGCTTTGTCATAACTTATAGTTAATACCTATTTTCATATGGTTGTCTTAGAATTTAATGAGCTAAGGGAGGTCAGGCACTTAACACAGTTTCTTGTACTGAAGATGTCAGTAGTAATGGTGAAGATTACTATGACAATGACAGTGTCACAGAGGATCCAGGAAAGAAGCTTCTGGGTTAGGTTGCAGCAAACTCTTGCTCTACCTTGGAAAAACGATTCCCGTTTATGTTGTCTCTTACTTGTTTATCTGTGGGGAACACAAACGTATTTGGTTCTATAAAGCTGTTTTGTACTCTGATCTAACTTTTCCTCTTCAAGTCAATGATTTGAAATAATATATATTTTCTGGATATAAATAAAATAAACATTATAGGCACTTTCATTGTTCCCAAGCTGGAAGTGAAATAGGGTCTTTTATAACCACAGCTTACTGGAATTGTAGCTTCTTCCAATCCCTCTTTGTGGCTCAAAGACTTGAGTGTGGGAGCTCCTTGCAGTGACAAAGGCCTCCTCTTGGCTTTCCATGGCCTCACGCCTTTCATATTGCAAAGGGGTGTGTCCTTGACCCTGATTCTGTCCCGAGAGCCACATGGAACCAAAGTCCATGTTGCTACTCGCTTTCAGCCTCCCTTTGAGACTGAAATCATGGTTCACCATTCCCTTAGGCTCTTGGTTTCATAGAAGCACCTGGGTTTTTGTCTGTCTGTCTTCCTCAGTGCAGTGTTCGACACGTGCTAGAATGCTCATTGCACGTGTGTCAGATTATCTCAACTTTTATTGTTTATTATAACCTTTACTCTAAATGCTCTTAGATTTTTTTTTTTTTGAAGGGAGATAGGGCTATTTTGTGTGCAACTGTCTCTAACATTTTCAAAGATCCTTCTTTTCCTGCAACTCCAAGCGTCCTTACTTATCGAGCTAGCAACATGGTATTTCCACTGGAGTGAATTCTTTCCTTGCTGTGGGATATTAAATTATTCACTAGGAAATGTTCACAGTAGGAAGACACATACTTTTCTGCTGCACTGGTAGTGGGCTTGATCACATGACTTGCTGTGGTCTGTGGTATGTCAAGGGATGCAATTTGCATGGAGGCTTAAAGGTCTTTTATGGTTCTGGTCTATTAAATTCCAGATCTTCACCAAGAGAAGACTATGACTTAGGTAGATGATGGTCAGTGAAGATGATGGCACCTGGGGCAGTTCTGGACCCAGTTCATAGCTTAGAGATAGCTGTCTAAGTCTAGTTCGGAATGGCTAAACCCTACCGACATATAAACCTCTGTGTAAGAAATGCATGTTTAGTTACTCTCTGTCACTCTGTTTGGGGGGTAATTCATTATCTGGCATTATTGTGGCGATAACTGGTCTATTCAATCTTTGGAAATGGTAGAGATTTTTGTATTCTTGGCTAATCCAGGGAATTACTCAAGAGAATGACAAGTTTCAGAAATTTTTTTTAATTATTGGATTGCTTAGATTTTTATGCAGATAAATCATGGGTCCATCATATCATTCCTTGAAGTATGATTTCACAATGCCTGAATTTGTATGGCATTTGTATTGTAGTTTCATATTGTGGAATTTCTGATGTATTAATGAACTACATATTTTCTATCTTACTGCTAATGGGTCAAGAATTAAGAGAAGAATTATCTTCATTGTATAATAGCCACATGAACCTAACTGTGAGCCACTTATTACAAATGATTGTGATTGCCTTTAGAAAAATACTTTCTTAATTTGCATTAGACCACCTTATGTAATGTTATTATCGTATACACGGTTTCCCATTTTGCTACCATTTACAACAGTCACTTAGGTAAATTCTCTTTGCCCTTCTGTTTTCAGATATGGAACTTCCTTCTTTCATGTGGTCCACCCAATATGACCATTTTCACAAATCTAGGGATATAACATTTTTTTTAAGGGACAACTAGGAATTTTTGTTTTGAATTTCACATTGGAGAAACTCTTTTGGTTATGTTGAAGGTTACCATTTCCAGTATTTTGGCTAGCATTTGTTTCTTAGATAATTTCAAGAAGGATACATTTCTCCAGTGAGATCCCGTGGTAATGGGGACAGGGCCAATCATCCTTTCTCCTTTGCAATCTTCTCCCTTTGGTCATACTGGAAGTATGACAACACTTTGTGTGAGAGTACTAAAAATTTTTAAAAGTCTCCACTGAAGACGTGTGAGATTTGAAAGAGGAATGCATGACATCAAGCAGTTAAAATTGCAAAAAGTCACTTCTAGCTATGGGCTGTGTGTCACACCTATAATTTCAGCACTTTGGTAGCCTGAGGCAGGAGGATCACTTGAGGCCAGGAATTCAAGGTTAAAGTGAGCTCTGATTGTGCCATTGAGCTCTAGTGTGGGTGACAGAAAACTCAGAAAACAAACCAAAAAAGCAAACAACAGAAAACCATAATTCTTTCCCCAACATTTTTGGAAGAAAACATTTAAAGAGTTAATATCTTTACGAAATATATTTTCTCCTGAGTCATCTCCAATTCCCTGCCCTTTAGTTTTTTGCATGAATCTCAATCCCCACCCACTTCCTTAGAAGATAGTTCTCTTACTCACACAAAGTGGATTAGTTCCTTCCCAATACCTATCCGTTTCCATATGTTTTTCTTCAAATTTAAGTTATTTGATCTAAAATGTTGCTATGGGATTTCCCCTTGTTATTAGTGATGGTGAAGCCTGTTAGTCCAAGACCTGAGAAATCACCTAGTAAAAATGAAAAAGAGTAGTTGAGAGAGGGTCAGTTATTCTTCAACTCTGTGGGGTAGGAAAGTGGGACCACTAGGAATTTCTGCTAGTGGGATGGAAACTCTGAATATTGAGTTGGTGTTAACAGGAGTGATTTGGAGAATAAACTGTAGAAGCAAAGTGGGAAGAATGTTTGTAGATGTCAAACTTTTCAGCAGCGTGATCGAAACTGTAGTAGTTGAAGTTCAGTAAAGTTGATCATGTTTTGTGTGTTCTTTTATTGGATGTCAACATGTATTCAATCAGTGTTTATCAAACACTCCCCCATAGTCAGGCACTGTGTCATAAGGTAGGCTCCAAAAAAGGACAGAAAGTTTCATCTCAGATTACTGATTTGCCTTGAAATCTGTGTAAATTTCTTTCTGGATCTATTGTGTCATGTCTGAAATACTTGAAGTAAGGTTGAGCCACATTGCATTGGAAGTGGGAGGAAGGATTCCTAAATGATTATAAAGTGATTTGCAGATAGAGGATCATGTGTGTGCCAGGGGTGATAATATTGCCCCATTAATCCTTTTTATAACAAAGAAAATGCTGGTACTAAGGGAGATGATGTGTGAGGGGAAAAGGAAGAAAAAGGAATACAATGGAAACCAGAGAAAAGAACAGGATCAGAAAAATAAGTTAATCTCTTTATCTAAAGGAAGCCAGATTCTTTCTACTAAGGTCAACTTAGTAGGTACGTCATCTTAAATAAAGTGTGAAGAAAAAGGCCTTATGTGGGCACATACATTTTTAATCGATGTCAGTTTATCTGTGTTTTTTTTGCTATGAGAACTTACTACTTTATTTAAGCGATATTGAAGCATTTTACTAAAATGGCTCTTTCGTGCTAATTTATATACATTCATATCACAATTTTTTAGGTAAAGGCGGTTCTCTTATATTTCATTATTTGGAAAGGAAACGTCTGTCTAATGCCTCATTTAAGATTCGGTAGAATCTTTCTTGCTTCAGTAATTTTCCTATTAAATTACAACTGTTAGTGCTAGCTTCTCACCCTAAAGGAAACCAATAAAATCACCCAAACTAATGAAGTTGTTTCCAACAGCAAGCTTCTCTTCATGTGGGTACTTCTAATTACTGTTAAAATGAACTGGAACGGAATGTCTCCAGAATGGGATGTCCCAGAGCTATAAACCAGAACCATAAACAGCTGTGCAACTCCTAACCTATTCACTTCACCTTCACAATCACAGCACAACGTCAACTACAACTGATTTTTAAGTGTTGGTAGACAAGAACAAGAATGAATTTGGAAACAAAGCAGGAAACACTAATCAGGACTTCCTCATGTTATTAACAACAGTCTATTGGTTATATTTTGTTTTGTGACTAGGATATATCTTCTCTTCTGGATGTTACCTTAAGTGCCTACACATCTATGTCTCTCCTCGATAACTGCCAAGGTTGGCGGTACCTCGGTCATTGAACAGTTTGTATAGCAGAACCCACTATCAGTGCTAAAATAGCTTGTGCAAGAGAATGGTTTTGGATCAGATTTAATTAAGGTGTGTATCACTCTCCAATGCAATGTTATGCCTAAAGTAATACGAAGCTGAACGTCTATCCAAATGAGAAAGTAGATGGGTCAACAATAAAGCATCTTACTTTCATCGACCCTAATTCATTGTGAACGTGGATTTGAAAACAGAAATGTATGTGGTTAGTTGATAAAGTCAAGTACCTGTAGAAACTAAATACACGTTGGACAGAGAGTAGTGAAGGCCTGAAGAAGTCCTTACCGAGGAAGTTAAAGCAATCACAGTGGATGTGGGAAGAGTGTATGAAGGCGATCTTCAAATTCCACCTCTGCTTTTTTCCAAGCGAGAGGAAAAGGAAAATGGAAGTGTGAATGATGATAATAGTAATGACCAATACTATTCTCTCTGTATTTATAGTTTATAAATTACATAAATATATGAAGTACATATAAAAACACCAGATTGGTTGAAGGAAGACATGGCTTCTAACTCTGATTCTTGCTTGAGAAAAGTCGTGTATCTGATTCAGCTCATTTAAACTTGCTGGTCTGTTTCCTAAATTATATGACAAAGATAGTAACATGGAATCTAAGATCTGTCTGACCTCTGCCAGGTCCACATGTCCCTTTGGTTGTGCTGTGACCTGGGGACACTTGTATTTCTCATGGGGGCCAGTTATGGAACATGTAGCATTCAAATCAGCAAGAAGGCAGACACATAACTCTTTCAACCTGATCAGTGTATATTTTTATTTAATAGTAAAAATGGATAGTAGGATAGTGGATTTGAATCATGTCAGCTTTGAGCAGCTGGAGAACTATTTTGCTATGGCTCCCTTTACTCATAGCTCCTGGCTGGCATGGCCACCGGCCCGTGTGACAGAGCTCTGGTGAGGGAGAGAGAGGCACTAAGGTCAGCTGTGCTGGCGCTCATCTGCTGGCTTACCTTGTCACAGCTCCTTCAGATCCCACAGACCCCCTCTTTTAGTCTGTCGATCCCTAGACCAGGTCCATGCTTAGCAACATGATGAAGGGCACCAGCTTCTCCTGAAGATGAACCCATCACGAAAGTCGCAAATGTTGAGGACATGAAACAGCAATGGAAACCTGGTTCATCTTTGTGGTTCTGAGACATTCTCGCTTCCCTTGCTTCTTGCTGATCTTTTCCTTCTGACTATTTGATTTGCAGTCTTCAGGCTCTACTGGCAAACACGGCTGCAAGAGCCTCACAGACACCATGTAATCAGCTCCCACAATGGCGCAAGGGCAAATCTCTCTGATAATTCCATAGACACACACACACACACACACACACATATACAAATAAAAAAAAAAACTAGATAGTTCTGCTGCCTCTTTGGCTGAACTTTGGCTGAACTCTGACTGATACAGATCTCAAAATCTATTTTCCATGCTCTTTTGAGAAATAATTTGACATCCTTTGACATACTTATAAAACTAGATGGAGATAGCAGTTCCTTCACCCTGATTGTTCTCTTTGAATCAGGGTGAAGGTCATGTAGAAGACAAAATGGCCTCATCCCAACTAGACCCCAAATATGGAAATAGTACTGATTATGATCACTGAAAAGGGGGCAGAGGAGGATATAGCCTATAGTTCTTTTGGTAACCATAAAAGCTGTAAACAAAATAAAACAAACAAAAATCCCCAAAGGAGGTGTTGCCGTAAGACCTGATGAGTTCCTGCCTTTGAATTGTTAAGTCAACAGCTGGTCAGTGACTTCAAACAGCTGACAGTGGGGGGATATTTCCAATTACGTTGAGCTGGGTGTAAGTGAGAGTATGAGTGGCTGCACATGCTGTTGGGAAAGCTCCTTGGCTGGGGATGTCAGTGCTCTTCCCAGCCATCCTCCCAGTTAGGAATCACTGCACCAAGACCTTGTATATCTAATCCATCTGCTATTTTCAGACCCAATTTAGACTCACGGAACATAGTTTTGGAATTTATACATACTTACTTCATACTAAGTTTATACTTAGGAAAACATTTATTTTGCTACAAACACGTATGATCCATTGAAAGATAAAACATACAATAAGAGGGAGAGTTTACGATGGAATCTTAAAAATATGCATTAGAAGAGCTAACGGAAAGTGTTACTCGGAGTTTTACCAAGGTAAAAACTAGAAATTTATTTTTATTTCCAGACTCACGATATCTCTCCATTCTGTCAATAGTCCAAATACTCCTTGTCCAAAAATGAAACTGTTAAAATCTTCACTACCTAAGTATTTTCTTTCATAAAGTGGTGCTCATCTCTCTTTCTGCCCCCCACAAATTGCCCTGCATTCTTTGTATTATTGCTGATTATCCTTCTTTAATTAGTTTCTCTGGTTGACTTTTAGGGACCATAAAACTGATATTGCTTCTTTGTGACTTGAACATATACTAATTTTTCCATCTTTCTTGCTAAAAATGTCTATTGTTTAATTTTACAGACCAGGGAAAGGACAACTAAAAATTTTTGTATGTGTGTAGGAGTAAAAAGGGATGTTTCTAGATTTAAAAAAGTCATGTGTTAAAACAGTCAATTCCCGAAGAGGGGGCAGGGAGTGACCCCCCTGATGCTTTGTTTTGTGTATTTGTTTATGGGGGACCAAAGAAAGTACAGAAACAAAACGATCGGTGGGGTCAGTCCCTGACTTCCCTTTTGGGCAGGGTGACCAGATTTTAACATTTGTAAAGCAGGACAACATGGCTGGGGGGTGGGGCAGGGGGCAGGGTGGGGCGGGGCCTGACAACAATGCAAACTTTGATAAGCAGTTCTCAGTAATCACTTCTCAACAATTATTTGTTATTATTACAGTTTAACATTATAAAATTAACAAAAATGATATAAAACTCATATTCTGGCGAAATAGCCACATGGCAGCCAAAAACTGTATATTCCCTTCTTGTTCTCCTGCCCATTCTTGCATTCTTTCAAAAATTGGGACTTTTTTAAAACACCACAGGACCCGGGACAAATTGTTCAAAAGTGGGACTGTCCCGCCTAAAGCAGGACGTCTGGTCACCCTACTTTTGGGCCATGACTATTAACCTTGAAAGGGATAACATATAGAAGCTCAAAAGGGACAGTGTTGAGGCTTAGTTTCCAGGAATGAATTGCAAATACTAGGATTATGTACACTATCCTGAACTTATTTTCATGTTTAGGGCACATAATACTCTCCTGAATCAGTTAGTTTTTATGCACTGCTAGAATTACTTGATTTTATGGTCAATGTAAATGGTTCACACTGGTTTTAAGTGTGAGCCCCTCTGCCCAATTGTGGATGTGCCCATAAGCAAACACACCCACTGGCTCTTTAGGGATGTCTCAGTTTCTTATGGTCTATTGGTTGAGATTACATTGCTGGGCTGCTTGTGGAAATGTGGAAATGACCTGTGTGTGAAGTGTTGCCAATTTGAGAGTCACTTGGGCTACTTAAGCAATTCTAAATGCTTAATTACTTCTTTAAATTGAGATCATGATACCATTTCCCCCAGTTTTTGAAACTATTGTGTATCACAAAGTCAATAAAATATTAAAACCTCCTAAGATTTTGTAAGTTAGACTTTTTTATTTCATTTTCTTCAATGGTTGTTGAGTCACCATTATATTGCGGTGAATTTGGCTCAATTAGACAGCAATTAGAACAGCAAGATTTCTATCATTAGGCAATTAGATACAGATATGACAATTATATGATAATTCTTTTGAGGATTTTATATATATATATATATATATATAGCTTAGAGACAGATTATATATATATATATATCTGAGGATAATATACATATATATATCTTTATATATATATATATATATATATCACTTTATTGTCCTCAGTAGAGTGCTGTGGTATCACAGCTCACAGCAACTTCCAACTCCTGGGCTTAGGCTATTCTCTTGCCTCAGTCTCCTAGGTAGCTGGGACTATAGGAGCCCACCAAAATGCCCAGCTATTTTTTGGTTGCAGTTTTGGCTGGGGCTGGGCTCGAACCTGCCACCCTCAGTATATGGGGCCAGCGCCCTACCCACTGAGCCACAGGTGCCACTTTTTTTGAGGATAATATTAAAATGTCTGTCAATCACACATACATACACATTCCTATATTCATATGTGTGTGAATGAATATAGGAGTGTGTATTGTGATTAACAGACATTTGAGTAGAATCTCCAGAGGCCAAATGCATCAGCATAGGCTGATGCATGATATATTCAATATATGAATATGTGAGTGTGTATGTGTGTGTGATTAACAGGCATTTTAATATTATCCTTAAAAGAGGTGGCACCTGTGGCTCCTCTTTTGAATATATGAGTCAAAATGTCTCATTATAGTCTCATATATTATATATAAATGAGTGTGTATGTGTGTGTGATTAGCAGACATTTTAGTATATATATCTACAGAGAGAGAAAGAGAGAAAAGAGATACCCCAAATGGGAAGAATTATACAGTCATATCTGTATCTATGTATGTATGAATTATATGTGAGGGTCTAATAAGACACACATTTATTTATCACCACGGATGTCTTCATGTCTGTTTGTTCACTCACTGCAGGCAGAATGGGGACCAAAGACTGCATTCTTGACAGGGGAGGACACCCCCAGAAAAAGGGAAAATTTAAAAGTAAACTGAAGGAGTCAGAAGAAAGAAAAGTCAGCTAATTTACCTTTAAGCCAGCCATTGCTAAATTTCTTATCTGAACAAGTTTCCAGCCTTTTCTGAAATTCTGGCCTACTGGGGATACAGCTTATACCAATACCCTGCTGAGTCTATGGACACTCTGAGGACTATAATGGCCATAAAAGAGATTATGGCAAGGCATAGAATACATCTTCTAGGTCATTTCCTGCCCATTAAACAGACAAAGCAGATACCCATTGTGGAGATTTGCATGTGGCTGGGGCTGAGACCCAGGGAACAGCTCCAGCCCTGAGATGCAGGCAGGAGAGCTTATACCCTTATCACAGAGGAAAATCCTCTGTAGTGGTGGTGAGAGGAAAATGCCTCTCTCCCTCCAATTTCTTAGAATGCCAAAGAATTTTATTCAAGTTTGTTTTGTTTTGTTTACAAATTACCCAGGATGCCTCTGAGCTGGAAACTTGAGCCAGTGGCCTTTTCCTCCACAGTGAACTAGCCGAGTTTAACACCTTCTAGGAATCTGTGTGAGTGACTCCAGACGGGAGGCTGCCCCCACACAAGGCTCAAGTTTCAGATTCCTCAAAAGTGCTCAAATCTTTAAAGTTAATAATAACAATAGGAGCTGGTGTGCTCGCTCAGAGAAACTGCTGGTGTCTTTGCTCGCTCCCTCAGTTTACCACCTGGGCAAAGAGGTTTCAAAAAAAGCTGAGTGGAACAGAGACTGGGGGCCACTCATGGGAACTCAGGAAAGGGGGGTGGTCCCCTGAGCTCCCACCTTTGAAATTCTATTCTGTGTCTCATGTCTCTCTCATTATTCGTAACCTTATATTTCTTCAGTGACTTGCACCAGTGCCACGGGTCTTAGTGGACCCTGCATCGCGTCGGTCCAGCGCGGGACCCTGACAACTTGTTTTTTGTTGTCTCAGTCTATTAAAGATATAAAATTCTTGAGAACGAGGATCAAGTCAATTTCGTGAAAGCCATCACTGTACTCAGTCCTATCTTCTTTTCTTTGTTGTTATTATTCTTTTATTTCAAACAGATTAGTGGTACAAGTGTTTCTGTTATACAGACAAATGGTATCATGGTGACGTCAGGGCTTTCAGTGCCCCTGACAGCAGCATGGTGCCCGTCGTACCTGACAGGCAGATTCTCGTCTCTTACTTTCCTATCCGCCCCCGCCCCACCTTAGTTTTCAATTTTACTCTTTAAGTGAGCCAAAAGTATTGAAGGGACTTTAACAGAGAAATGACATGCTATAGTTTGTGCTGTAGAAGGATTATTTCTGCAGCAATTGTTGGAGAGAAGCAGGAATGGGGAGGAAATAAACA
>CAUYQV010044311.1:0-13126 GCA_963574575.1 Galagoides demidoff | reverse complement strand
GCCACATACACCTAAGGTGGCGGGTTCGAATCCCCAGCCTGGGCCCGCCAAACAACAATGATGGCTGCAACCAAAAAATGGCCGGGCGTTGTGGTGGGCGCCTGTGGTCCCAGCTACTTGGGAGGCTGAGGCAGGAGACTCGCTTTGAGCCCAGGAGTTGGAGGTTGCTATGAGCTGTGATGCCATGGCACTCTACCCAGGGGGATAGCTTTAGGCTCCGTATAAAAAAAAAAAAAAAAAAGAGTTTTACTCATTTTAAGAGTATTACAAGCACTGCAGTTAAATTACATCAATGGGACATCAGAATAATACTGACCCAGGAGCCTAGCTGGTTCTTTGTGGCAATCCTGCTGCCTGGCTTCCCTCTGCTTTATAACATACATAAATCTAGTGCCTGCCACTCACAGACTTACCATGAGGTACATGGCCCCAGAAGGACGGACTGGCTGGAGTCCAGGGATGGCAGCCAGTGCCCCATAACAGAGATCAGTATTGGACTACAAAAGGAGGCAGAGAGAAATCAGGATCAAAAATTAAGTAAAAGACAACCCAAGTTGTCAAAAATAGAGACCTCATCGAAGACCAGGAGCCTATGTTTGATCTTCTGGCATAAGGAGCAATAAGAAAAAGCTCCATCGCTTGAAGTTTTTGACCAGGAGCAGAGTGAACTGCCAGAAGTGAGAGAATGTGTGAGTCGATACTTACACAGAAGCTGCCCCTGATATGGAAGCCCCACGTTGGAACTTTGCTCCAGAAGTTAGAACCCATTACTCCTAATTCCACTGGTGGCCTTCTCCAGCTCCCAAACTCCCAAAGTGGAAGGCCGTGGGCTGCCCTTACCTTGAGGAAGCTTAGGGTGTTGTGGTAGAACTCTTGTGGGGTACGACGCAGGATGCTTTTCAGAGCTCCCTGGACAATGGTACAGGGTCCCAGGATCCGCTGACTCAGCTTCACCAGCCCGTCTCGGATCTAAAAGTCCCCCCCAAGAAACACATCATTTCGCTTTAGCCTAAGTGTCCCTACTTGGGGGATTCTTCTTCTGACCTCTTTTTCTATCAGATTTTTAATCTTGGGAAGCAATAGTGCCTAGTGGCCTTCTTAGACCACCTGGGTTTGGAGTTCAGCTCTGCCACACACCTGCTGTGTGACTGCCAAGAAAAAGAAAATGGGGCAAAAAGTCTACTTTGTCACTCGAAAGAAAATACCCTACAGTATACATACTATTTCACCACATTGTTCTCACCTCATTGCCAAAAATGTCTCTTCGGTCATGGATGAGAATCCAGCCCAATCTCCAGCCTGGAACCAGCCAACGCTTGGCCAGCCCTCCACAGGACAGGATGGGGACATCATTGCTGAGGGTGGCTAGTGGTTCATATTTGCAATCTGAAAACACCTGAGGAGAGAGGTGCCAAGTATGATCATCTTCTTGCTTACTTCCCCTCTGGAATCCCAGATCCCACACCTCCTGACCTTTTCCTTCTTTCACTAGGGATGAGGCCTTGGGTTAATAGGCTCATTCCTACCCCGAGGCATGATTGGGATTCCCAGAGGCTTCAGAGGGGGCTATCCAAAGACATTGAATTTGGTCTCTAGTGTGGATTAAAGGAAGCCTAAAATGAGGAAACTGACCCTCGCACAGTAATATGTATGACTCCAAGAAGCTGGCTCTATGGAATTAGTGACTACTGGAGTTATAGATTTAAAAATAAAATACGGGCCCCCAGTCCCTTATCTGAAAGTCCTGGCCCCAGATATGTTGCAGAATGAAGAATGGTTTAGACTTTAGAAAGGCCATGTGGCATATTTACGTTCTTTATGTAACTCTCCCAGAGCAGTCTAGGATGGCATCCCTAATCAAGAATAGTTAATATTTCTCCCATCTCCCCTACACTCTTAACAAATATCTAGATCCTTAAGTGGGATACATAAAATCTACAAATATCTTTTTAGCAGGCCAAATCAAGTTTTGCAAACAAATGAATTCTAAGAATCTTGGGATTTCCAGAGTGCTTTGGGTTTTGGAAAACTGGCTAAGGAGTTTATATTTGATGAGCGTGCAGGGATGCTGATTTGCTGTACTGAAAGGAGCTACTTCTGATTATTCCAGTTTCCACCTCTAAAAATCCCATAAAATAATTTGGGATTGAGATTATCATAGTTGTATATTCTGACCAAGACTCACCATGTCTCCATAGATCTCATCAGCTAAGATGGGGACGCACTGCCTTGCAGCCACTGCAAATAAGAGAAACGTGATTTGAAATTATTTTCAACATGAATTGCCTTTTCGCTTTCCCTTAATATTCACCTGGTCTTCTTGTGCTTTGTATTTTATGTTTGCATGTCTTGTCTTCCTATTTAAGAACTGAAAATTTGGATACTCTTCCATGGTACAGAGATTGAATCTGCCATTTAATTAACTAGACAATTCAACTCTCTTCTACGTGATGGGAGTGGTGAAGAGGCAAGTATTTCTTTTTCTCCTTCCTTTAGGCAAGTCCTACCACTCCTTTGGCACACTGTTGACTAGAGATGCTGGTGGGGCCCCTCTATCTCCATCACAGGTTTGGAACTTAGAGAAGTTCCAGACTTTTTTGTCATTCCAGAAAAGAGGTAACAGATTCCGTCCCCATCTCCTCCTCTGTGAAGTCTGCTGAACTTACCTGCTAGAATCTTCCGAAGATGACTTTTACTGAACACTGACCCACAAGGGTTTGATGGATTATTGACAATGAGACAAGCTGTCTTTTCATCAATCAGAGATTCCAGTTGTTTCAGGTCAATTTCCCAAGACTTCTCTGGCTAGAGAGGAAGCAAGAATGAGATTAAGATGATTGTGAAAAATTTAGAGGGACTACTCACTTAAACCAAGAGTGCAATGGAAGTAATAAAATGTATCTTTGGCCTCAGCCACCTACTTTCAGACCTTCTGCTCCTGAGGTAATGGTCATATATTTTTACAGGGTAGTAAGTGAGCACTTGAGTCTAAAATTAAAAGTTGGCTGGTTGAGGTGGCTCACGCCTATAATCCTAGCATTGTGGGAGGCCAAGGCAGGTGGATTACTTCAGCTCATGAGTTCGCCTCAGCCACCTACTTTCAGACCTTCTGCTCCTGAGGTAATGGTCATATATTTTTACAGGGTAGTAAGTGAGCACTTGAGTCTAAAATTAAAAGTTGGCTGGTTGAGGTGGCTCATGCCTATAATCCTAGCATTGTGGGAGGCCAAGGCAGGTGGATTACTTCAGCTCATGAGTTCAAGACCAGCCTAAGCAAGAGTGAGACCCGGTCTCTACTAAAAATAGAAAGCTTAACCACGTGTTGTGCTGGGCACCTGTAGTCCAAACTACATGGGAAACTAAGGCAAGAGGATCATTTGAGCCCAAGAGTTTGAGGTTGCTGTGAGCTATGCTGCCATGACACTCTACTCAGGGTGATAGAGTGAGACTCTGTCTTAGAAATAAAAAACAAATTTGAAGTTATTTACCAATAAGTTGTAGAGTTTGACCTCAATTCCCATAGATTCAGCTAAAGTCCTGTAGAGAGAGAAACCGGGTCTCGGAACCAGGATGTTTTGCCCTGGGTTGGCCAACACAGCTAAACAAAGTTCAATAGCCTGACTGCAGCCACTTGTCAGAATTACATCCTGTGGAAAAAAAAAAAAGGTTTATTTCATTAGGGGTCCCAGCAGCAACAGAAGAAAAGGATGTCGGATGGATGAGTTGGGAGCAATAATGAACTTACTTTAACAAGTTCTGCGTAAAGTAGGAGAGACTATACTAAGCAAAACCAAAAGAAATTAATATGTATATATAAGTTGATATCTTAACTATCATTAAAAATGTTGGCCACTTAAATAAACAAGTCACTTTTAAAAGGGCGGGTAGGCTGTGATTCAGCAGACTTCCATGTGAGGGCCTGCTGACCTTGGACTTTTTTCACCTGGTTATTTATTTACTTTTGGCTAGAGATTTGAAACCTGGCTCTTCTCTGAAATATATCTCTTATGTTAGAAAATAACACAACACCTTTTATGTTAGAAAATGCTGACCCCACACGGTAAACCTTAGCAGGATTGCATCATTTAACCTGTCACTGCTACCAACCCAATATGCCAGAGTCCTCTGTCTTTCTCTCTGAATGTCCTTACAGTGAATGGGAAAAGCTACAAATAAAAAAATGTTCTGTTAATTTTTAACATGTCGTTGTTTGGTGTTTGTGAATTATTCTTAAATGGCATTTTGCAGACAATCAAATACAGGTGATCTTGTATTTGATTGACACCTTGAAACAGATACCATGAAAGTTGTATGTGATGTCATTATTATATCACAATGACACCAAATATAGTCCCTGATATAGTGACCCTAACAATACTAGAAGTCTTCAAATTGCTAAAGGGGAATTATCCTCAGCTTCTTCCCTGCACAGCAGACTTATTCCTTGTAGAATAGAAACGAGGAAAGGGGATATAGTTTGCCCTAAATTGCTTCAGAGCTGGTACGTTGTATAAGGCTTACCTTCGCTTCCAGAGGTGCCTCAGGACAGTGGTAATAAGAAGCAATCTCCTCACGACTGGTGAGGTAGCCTGAAAAAAGAGTAGAAAGTGGAAGGTGGAGTTTTCAGCCCTCAACTGACAGCTGTGCCCCAGAGGGTCAGCGTGGGCTTCATTCTGCCTTCTGCCCCTGCTCAGAGGACATTCGTTTAGTTCAGCTCTCAGCTGCTGTAAATAAAGGAGATTCACTTTATATTTTACAATTTTAGCATAAACACAAATGTTTAAACAGTAACAAGAAGGAGCTCCCCAAACCATAAAATACTGTCTTGATTACTGCAATGATGTTTTATTCTGTGTAAAATAAAGGATTTAGATTATTTCTAAATCTCTTCTAAGGACTGTATTTTTTGAAAAGTTATAATCGGGCTATGTTGGCCAATTGGATGAAAGTATTTCAAATTTTATATGGAAACAACACACTGTATCCCATGATAGTATTAATGTGCACTAATATGATTTGATAAAAAAAAAAGAAAGAAAAGTTATAATCAGTGCATTTAATAGATGTGGTCTGTTTTATGTTTTGTATGTTATATAACATTCATAGAAGTATTTTCTGCAAATTTTTCCTTTTAATTTTTTTTCCTGTACAGTATTTCCAACTATTGGCTTATAAGCTTGAAGTATAGGCAGATTCATGCCCATTATATTTGCAAAACTTTTCTCTGAAACAAGTTAACAAAACTAGAGACACTATTTCATAATGTTTGTTAATAAGTATGAATGGAACTCTTGAAATTATACAAATTAGTATTTCCTTAATTGTTAATGAGAAAGAACACTCTTGTTTATGTATCTATATTATATATGTATATATACTTATCTATCTGGCTATCTAACTATATAATTATCTGTATCTCCTTTGGCATAAAATGCTTAAATCCTTTGAACATTTATCAAATGGAGATTTGGTTTTGGCTTTTCAGTTCCCTAAGACCTTGGATATTAAAATCATTATAAACTCAGGGTAGCGCCTGTGGCTCAAAGGAGTAGGGAGCTGGCCCCATAAAAACTGCAAAAAAAAAAAAAATTAAAATCACTATAAACTTTTTTATAACCTAACTTCTAGTCATAATTTTGGTTTTTATTGTATGAAACTTTATAAAATGTCAATAATTACCCTAAAAACCATGTCCCTGATATCTCTCTGAAGTATTTTTGTAAAATATGATTTTGGCATGAAACTGGGTTCTTATTCTCAAACATTATTTGAGAAATACATTTGGGAGCCTCCAGAAGTACCAGTCTGCCAAAGGAAGCCAGGAAAGAAGTTGGACTTTGATACCTTATGCTTCAGCCTCCTGAGCCCATTTTCCCAAAATCCATTCAATCTTAGCTTCTCCTTATGAATTATGCATCATGAAAGTGAGGAGAATTGCTAGAAATTTAGTCCTATTATAAGAGCACTAAAGCTTTGGAAGCCACCAGGTATAGTCTCAGGAGGAGCTTACCAATGGATGGGGCGTAGCCATTATATTTCCCTGAGTCCAGGGCATCTTTCATTGCTTGAGTAACTTCGGGGTCTGTAGGCAGGTTTCCAAACACAGTTGGGTCCCCTTTACATGGGAGGGAAAAAAAAAACAAAAGGAACCACCAAGAGGTTACCCTCCCCTGTCCAGCACTAGACTCTCCCTCCACTCCCATCTTCTCCAACTAGCTGGTGAGGATGGGAATGGAGTGGTGGAGACAATGACAGCCCCAGTCTCATGTCCCCAACTCACCAATTGACAGAGAAATCATAGTTTTGTTTGGATTTGGCTTCACCTTCATGCTGTCCACGATGGCCCGGATGGGGTTAAAAGTTTTGTTGGACATGTCTGATGGCCTCACAGACCACCTGGGCTTCCTGCCTTTCATTTTTCCTGGCACAGAGCTTCTGCCACCTAAGCTAACATGCATGTCCAGAACAGACGGGAGGTCACCATTGGCATTCATCTGAATCACGTATGGGTCCATCACTCGAGAAGCCTATGGGGGAAGAAAGGAAGAGAGAGGTCCCGTGATGTTGAGAGCAGAGCACTAGGGGAGGCAGATTGCTACATTGGCATCTACACATCAAGGTGACTTCACTGGGTGCCTCTTTCCAAATTTTTCCTTTCTTTCCTTTTTTTCTTTTTTTCCTACTTTCTCTTGTAAAGTAGCTTTGCTATGAATGAGGGGACTTTTAAAGCTTTTTCTTGAGATGGAAAGTAAAGCAAGAATCCACTCCTGATGTTGGCAGGGAGCATTCAGTTGAGTCCTTGTCTATGGTAAGTGGTTTTTGCTATGGATACTGCAGACCCTGTGATAGCGTAACCACACTCCAAGCCAGTGAAACCAGAGAGAAATAACAGGAAATCGCTAAACGGTCAAAGCATAGGTGCACCCTCCTCTCCACATGGAGAAAGGCCAAGAAGGAGCCTCCCTAATGTTTCAACACTGTGTATCTTGCCCTCTGCAGAGACCCACTATTTTTCCTTTGAGATGATATTTTCTTAATGCTTTGTAGTTGTAATTGTCATAATAATAAAAGGATTATAGATTTAAAAGAAAAAATTTAGTGTTAATATCGTTCTTAGTAAAAGTAAAGCCCTAGCCCATAAGCATCGCAATACACCAAAAGGAGGAAAGCAAACAGCCCACCCAGTCACCACCAACAGAGCAGCCCAGGCTTGAGATCATTACCTTCCAAGTAAAGGAGAAGCTGCCTTCAAGTAGCCAAACCTAGAAGCTCACTGGGTTCTCCTTTGACAAGTTACAGTGACAATGAACTCAGAGACAGAGGCTGACTCCTGAAATAGTCTCCACAATTGGGCGTTGGGCCTGAGACTTTCCTGCCATTGGCTGGGCTGAGAGCTGAGCAATGGCCCTCCCCTGGCCCCTTCCCTCCTCTCCCCTCCCAGCTCCTTGCTGTTTCTCAGCCCTAACCCCACCCACCACCCGCAAACGCAGAATTTGTCCTCACTTCCAACACCTGGAAGTCTCCATGTTAACTCTTTCTGGGCACTTTGTGAGATGTTTGAGAGGGCTGCCAGGAAGCAAGTTCTGATTACAGTAGGTAATTTGTATTAAATCTTTTGTTGCTGTTGTTGTTAGAAAAGTTTTAACAGTACTGAGATACAGAAAGTAAAAATTGAGGGTCCTTTCTTGGATCCTGATCTCTGTACACTCCATTCTCACTCCCAGGTGGGCAGTGGTAATGACCTTTTCTATCCATTCACATGGAGACAGGTAGATGACACATAATACAGACATAGATAGTAGATACATAATTTTACAGATTTTCAAAACACAGAAAGAATCATGCTCTACACTTTATTTGGCAACATTTTTTTTTTTTTTTACATCCCACACCTTGGACCGCTTTCCTTGTTAGTCCACAAAGTTTTCCTCCAGTCAGAACAAATCTGGCTGTTACAGTAAATTCTATTCAACAAATATCTTAAAAGTACAGGGCCTCCAAGGCAGTGGATTCCTGTGTAGTTTTAGCCTTGTAACATGTGTGAATGCTTCATTTGCCTGCCATGGGGTTATTGGAAGAAGAAAATGTGAGGTAGGGTCCACACAAAATGACAAAGCACAAGGTTCACAGCAGAAATCCCAACATTCCTGTTCACCTACCAAAAAAGAAAACCACCCATTCAAGGGTTAAGAGAAGCTTTGATGACCCCTGGGGTTCAGGTCCTATCTGTTTATTTATTGGAAGACAAAGAGTTGTTACATAACTTCTCTCTTCTCCATCTAGTTTCAGTGGTTTAAGTTTCCCCTAGGATCGAATACAGTTGTCCCCTCTTATCTGCAAGGGATAAGTCACAACACCCCCAGTGGCTGTCAGAAACCATGGATGCCTGAAGCCACATGTACTAAACCCCATAAATGTGTGTATTCCAAAGCGTGAATGGCAGGTAATATCTACAGCATGGATATGCTAGACAAAGAGGTGATTCACTCCAGGGTGACATGGAGGAGGATGGTGCAAGATTTTCTCAAGCTGCTCAGAATAGTGCACAATTTAAAACATGGGAATTATTTATTTCTGGAATTTTCCATTTAATATTTTCAGGCACAGTTGACTGAAACCTCAGAAAATGAAACTTTAGATAAAGGGAGACTACTGCATAAGGAATGCTGCCCAGGACATCCTTGTCATAAAGTTGGTTCACATAGTTTATTATTTTCTTAGAATAAATGTCTAGACATTGCATTGAAAAGAATAAACATTATTTTCCTCTTTTTTAATAAAATAAAATAGATCCTTATAAATTTAACTAGAGATGTTCATAAACTAACCTTTATAGGCAAAATGCCTATAATGCCTCTGGCCAAAAAGCCATTTGAGAGAGAGCAGCGAAAAGACTTTGTGCAGGCATACTTGTGAGAAACTGAGGCAGAATCCCACATGGCCAGGGTGGTTGTGGACCTAACATGACTTAGGCTCTGGCTGGAATGGCATTTCCAGAGATGTCCAGACTGAGTTAAGGAATGAAGATTAACTTTAAAATAAGGCCAATAAAAAAAACCCTTTGGAAAACTCACCAGATACCTATCAGTAACCTTTCCTGATCTGTGGTAAGTTATGAAGGTTGCTTGCTGATAGGTCCAGGAATGGAAATGTGCTCAGGGACCTCAAGAGAAGAGGAATTTACCCAATGCATACAGATATCTAATGGCACAGATGAAACCGAGGCTCGTGAAAGGCTTTTGAGAAGTCCAGCCTGAAAATTCCTTATAAAAGTTTCCAGCAAAAAAACCCTGACTTAAGGCCTACATGGGAGCAGAGGTTTGCACACAAATTCCTGTATGCCCAAGAAGTTTCTTTATGCCTTGCTTAAAGATTTAAAGTAACAGCCTCCAAACTGGCAAGGTCAGCAAGGGCAGGTATTCAATCTACCTTGTTCCTCCATAGCCTCAGGCTTCATCAGATAAGAACAAAGAAAGTAATGACTGACAACATGTTCATTAAGTTATGTTAAATCTGGTTATGTTGAAAAGGTTATGCTTAAAGGTGTATGTTGGGTGGATTATTGGATTACTAGGGAGGAACTACTTACAGGGCGGGTGGTCACAAGATGTTCAAATGAATTAATGAAGTCATTGATGTCCAATGCGCATGTGCAGAGGTATTATAATGAATATGAGGTCATTACATATCATTGTAATGATATGTAATGAGGTAATTGCTGTATAGCGCACATGTACAAGATTGACTATGTAAACCAGGAATAACATAATCACTTTGCCACTCACCATGACAGAGCAGTGGTCCCTGGCTATATAGGCCAGGAGAATGAATAAAGTAACTCGCCATTTTGCCTGAGCGAGCAAATGGTCACCTTTATTTAAAACACAATTTCAATAAGCATGCTTATTCTTCGCGATATCACTTTTCCATGAGACCCCAACGGCAACACCCTTACAGCAACAAACCCTCACCTTCCCTCACCACAATCCTGTTCCATAGAAATAACTACTTCTCCTCACTTCTTGTGTACCTTCTAAATGGTTTCTAAGTTCCTACTGTACTTATGTAGCTGATTTGGGGGGGGGGGTCAAAAAAGAAACACTATCCATTTGTTCTACAGCTATTCTGTCTAACAAAGTAGCTACTAGTCATAATGACTATTGAGTACTGAACAAAATAGCTACTAGTCATAAATGGCTATTGAGTACTTGACAGTGGCCGAGTCTGAATTGAGTTGCATCGTTGTAAAATACAGGTCAGTTTTCAAAGTCTTAATATATAAAAAGAGTATGTAAAATATCTCATAATGACTTTATATTTTTAAAGACTATTTCAGATACATTGAGTTAAAATACATTACAAAAGTAACTTCATCTAGTTCTTTTTATGTTTTAAAATATTTCTACTAGGAAATCTGAAAGACGATGTAGTTTGCATTCCATTTCTATTGGACAGGGCTGCTCTACAGCTTGTTTTCTAAAAATCATGATACTATGTGGACTTTTTCTATTTTCATACATAGAGATAAATGTTATTCTTTTTAATGGCTACATAGTGTTTATTCTACTCTCACTGGACATGGGGCAGCTTCCAGCTGTTTTTCTATTAAAAATAAAGAATATTGAATGTCCTCGTACATTTATAATTGATTAGGAACTTTTATAAGTACTCTGTTATTTGTGGGATAGTTTCCCAGAAGCCGAATCATATTTCGAGTACTGATAGACCCACAAAATTGATTAATGACAGACTATAGAAAGAAGAGAATACAAAGATGTCTTATTTTGACAGCCTCTTGGGAGTTCAGACTACTTGTTGGGACAAGATATTCCGCTTGACACAGGGAACCGACTGAGGGTTACTGTAGGGATTCTGTAGGTGGACAGAGACTCAGAGGTGGTGAAGAAAAATTATTCAGTGATAACTTGTTAGATCATGATAAGGCAGACTTTACTCAGGGACTTTTACAATGGGATTTTGCAGAGATTGGACTCAACTCTGAATACAGCATGGGATTTATAGGCAAGGAGCAGGGTTGGGAGCGAGTGGTAAGAAACATCCAGAATAAGGAGGACTCTGCTGACCCGATCTGACCTGAAGACCTGGCCGAGGAAAGTTAGAATGATCGGACATCATTTAGGGGATGGTGGAGGGTGAGGAACCCAATCAGATATCAAGACTGGAAGGTTCTTGTTAAAATGACTTAGCAGGGTTCTTACCTAAAAACAGATTTTATTTTTTAAATAAATGATAATTTTTTTAAAATTTGGATTGTATAAGGAGGTGCACAGATGAGCTCAAAGGAAGGACCAGGAACCCGATTAAAAGAGAATCCCCATCAAAGGTTAAGACAGTTCTTGATATTGACCTTTAAATGAGTTATATCACACAAAGATGGGATTGTCTCAGAGTCAGAAAGCTATTGGTTTTTTTTTTCTTTTTTTTTTTTTTTTTGAGGCAGCACCTCAAGCTCTCCCCCTGGGTAGAGTGCTCTGGCATCACAGCTCACAGCAACCTCCAACTCCTGGGCTCAAGCGAGTCTCCTGCCTCCGCCTCCCAAGTAGCTGGGACCACAGGTGCCCACCATGACACCCGGCCATTTTTCAGTTGCAGCCATCATTGTTGTTTGGTGGGCCCGGGCTGGATTCAAACCTGCCACCTTAGGTGTATGTGGCTGGTGACTTAGCTGCTTGAGCCACAGGCACTGAGCCCAGAAAGCTATTGTGAGGATTTCTGTCATTCAATGTCTAGATTTTCAGGGGTCCCAGCCATCCATGACACTCAGGTCCAACACCCACCTACATGGCCAATAAGAGCAGTTTCCTGTCTCCACCAGACTTCAAAGTAAGACCCTTAGATTATCCAGTTGCTAATCCCTCCTAAGCCAGAGCAGCATCAGCCCATCTACACCCCTGGTTTTTAGTCCTTTCTCATTGTTTGGCCCCAGGGTGTTCACTTTTTACCTTTGAAGCTCTGGTGTTTTGTTATGTCTTATCCATTATTTCTAGATATTTTTGTAATTGAACATTTTCCAGGTTATCCTGTCCTCAATATTGGAAGTTCCTTTTCTTATTCATTTGAAATGTTACTTTCACCTTGCACTCGATTCCTTTAACTCCTCGAATTTGTTTATGACATACTCTGTTCTAGAATGTTCTTGAGTATTCTATTCCTGAATGAGCATTTTCATAGTTCTTTATCCACATTGCCAGGTTGCTTTAAGAAAGGCCAATTGCTTCTATCAGGAGTTGTTTGCAAACCCTGGGAATTATTTTCTAAAAAAATCTTTGCCAAATTGATTGATAGGGAGAAAATGGTATCAAAGTGGTACTGTTATTTCTGTGCTTCCTATGTTAGGGAGGGTGGTCGTTTTCATGTTTATTAGCTCACTGCATTTTGTGAATTGTTTGTTTATGTCCCTTACCTGTCTCTCTTACAGGGGGATTCCTCTCTTTCTTAGCTGAGACTTCAGCTGAGGAAGCAATTGGTAGTCAACAGAACAGCCGCTGTGGGATCACTGGCATGGTCTCCTCTGTCTCAACCCGATTGGCTCAGA
Source organism: Galagoides demidoff (assembly GCA_963574575.1). Taxonomy (NCBI): domain Eukaryota; kingdom Metazoa; phylum Chordata; class Mammalia; order Primates; family Galagidae; genus Galagoides; species Galagoides demidoff. The sequence continues at coordinate 570 of CAUYQV010044311.1, read as the reverse complement.
CTCAGGTTTACAGATCAAAGAACACCAAGCAGCACAGGATTTTGGCAGGTGGTCCTGCAAATAGTGCCACTGACGCAGAATCCGTGGGGCCCAGGGGGTGTGCGAAGGGGACAAGGGCTGCAGTGTCAGAAGGTCATCCCCGTGGACACACCCTCATCGCGGCTGAAGCCGACACTGAACCTAAGTCAGAAGGAAAAACAGACAAAGCAAACAAGTTTTGATAATACCCCTCTCCTGTAGCTAATGTTTCCCTGCAGAGAAACGGGAGGATAAACAAGAGGACCCGACTCTACTTAGGAAGCGTTACTCACACCAGGTGAATTTCATGAGGGAGTCAGGGCCCAGGAAACTGTAGAAACACTCACAGAAGCCTACACCAACCAGCCACAGTTAAGACTTTTCATTAAAAATCAAACAAGTCGGCTCGGCGCCTGTGGCTCAATCGGCTAAGGCGCCAGCCACGTACACCTAAGGTGGCAGGTTCAAATCCCCAGCCCGGGCCCGCCAAACAACAATGATGGCTGCAACCAAAAAAAAAAATGGCCGGGCGTTGTGGCGGGCGCCTGTGGT
>CAUYQV010044310.1:0-10420 GCA_963574575.1 Galagoides demidoff | reverse complement strand
CATCACAGCTCATAGCAACCTCCAACTCCTGGGCTCAAGCGAGTCTCCTGCCTCCGCCTCCCAAGTAGCTGGGACCACAGGCGCCCGCCACAACACTCGGCCATTTTTTGGTTGCAGCCATCATTGTTGTTTGGCGGGCCCGGGCTGGGGATTTGAACCCGCCACCTTAGGTGTACGTGGCTGGGGCCTTAGCCGATTGAGCCACAGGCGCCGAGCCTACTCTTTCCTTCTTCATGGAAAAGAATCCTAATTTTGCTAGAAAAATCAATTGTTTACATCAAATAGAACATTTCCAGGATTCTCTTGTAGCTACTGTCATAGAACACAGTTCTGACTAATTGGAAGCCTGCCATTCTCCTTCCTTCCTGAAATACTGAGGTGATGTCGTGAGATGTAAATGTCCTTGACAGCACTGTGGAGTTATTATCAGCCCTGGACAGCTGGCCTGAAGACTTTTCTGTTACAAGAAAACACCCCAAGTCCAGTGGGCTTTAAGTTCGTTATTTGCTTTGCAGTCAAATATAATCCTTTTAGTCTAAACAACAGCTAGGTGTTCCACACATTCTTTAGGGTCAATCATTGTACCATTCCAGTTTCTCTGAATACTTTTAAGGTAAGGCTTTCCCACCAACATGTATTCCAAACTGGCACTCTTAAATCACTGGGTATTATTCTGTCTGTTCCAAGCATTCACAATAAAGTGCAGAGAAGGTTAATGTACACTCTTTTATTGAGTCCACCAATGTATTAGGAGATATGGTAATAATAAATGGTACTTTTATATCCTTTTAACCAAAAATATAACAAATATTTACATTCAGTAAAAATACAAAAAGCATACAGAGGCATTGTCTTTCTAAAAGACGTAAGTTTAAGAGGTATCAAAAAATAGGAGACAAACATTGCTTGTTGCAGGATACCTTACAATCCATGAATTGTGCAGTATAGCTGCTATTTGATTATTGTAACTGTGCAGTTTTGCTTTTGTCTTCTGCTGATAAGCTTACATGTTTCAGTTTTAAAAAATCAACTGCATTCTGTATCAAAAATAAAGAGGCCTTAAAAATGCACAAAGCTGAAGACGAACTGAGGGTTCAAGTTTAAATCTGAAAATGTACTATGACACTTTTCTGAAGATTTATTCCTTTTTTCTAGCCTTTCAGGTTATGCTAAAAGAATACATAAACCTTAACAGCACATTTTTTAAACTTAGAGTAACAATCATTGTTTTAAATATACTAGGGAATTTTTTTCTCCTCCCTTTTATATAGGAGGAAAGAATACAAAATTAGGCTTGTTCTCAGAAATCTCCATGATTATTGTCACATTTTAAACCTGGGAGAGATTCTCAAGGTGATAGAAATAACAGTGATGTGACTTATCACCCTCATGAGATTCATTAATGACTTCTCCTCAAAGATCATACTGAAAGTAATCATTTGGAATAAATGAGATCTACCAATTACAGTAAACTTTTTTTTTTTTTTTTTTTTTAGACAGAGTCTCAAGCTAATTTTATGGAAGCATGTACTGAATTCACCAATTTTCCAAATCTTTTATTATGAAGAGATTTTGCTTTTACTTACTATTTGGCAAAAGTCTGCACTGAGGATTTACTACTTCAATAATCTTAGCAGATTTAGAGTTGTGGGGATAGAGGACACTTGCCACTTCATTAAAATTATAAATTTATAAAATAAAAACAAAACAAATGGGGATTTGGAATTGGAGCAAACACAGGTTAAGGCTTCTCTTGTTCTAGTCACCTGACAAACTAAGAGGAAGCAGGAATGTTCCCTAAATTAAAATACAAAAATCAAAAACTCATGATTTTTAGGGGATACATACATATCAAACCACAAAGCACGTGGCTTTAGTTCCTGATCAATGTGATCAGCTGATCCAAACACTCACAGTTAAAGCAAGATGAAACAAAGGCAGCACAAGGTGCAAGTCCAAAACCACAGGTCTCAGCTCTGTGCAAGGTTTAGTCACAGTTTTCGCGCCGTTAAGGACACACAGGTAAGGCTCCCATTGGGTTTGAAAGACCTGCTAAATAAAGATGCTGTGCAAACAGCACATTCCTCTGGAGTAATGGATATAAAATGGTAAGAAGAGATACCCAACCCAAACTTGATAAAAAGGTGGTTATAGCAAAACATCTTTGTTTTGCTGTGGACATAAAAAAAATTACATAAATCAGTGAAGGAAAGACTCTAATTAGAGGACCACCGTTTATAAGCCAAACCACTTTAGCAAGTGACATTCAAACTAGGATTTTGGTTCAGGTTCCTTTCCATTTCAAAGGACCAAGAAAGTTATGAAGGAGCCACCTAGCTTCATCTCACACACCTGGGGTTTGATTTCTAAGGCTTAAGTTTTAGACAAATGTTTTTTCCCCAGGGTAATTTTTTTCCTAAAATGAAGAGACAATCATTTTGATGGGAAAAATGAACTACTACCATTTACTACTTGAAACTGATTTATGATTTCAAAATAAATGGGACAGACAGGCAGACTGAGAAAGGAGGCAACATGCCTGCAAAAGAAGTCACAAACCCACTAAGTGTATATGGACATGTAAGGACCACCACTCAGAAGTCCACCCATTTGGCTCCGAGTTGATCTGGGTAGTGCACATTAACAGCTTTGGCTTTTTCTTTTTTTGGTAATCACAGAAATTTATTAAAATCTCATTTGCCTTTACACTAAAAAACAAATGAAAACATTTAAACTTAATATATAGAAAAACATTATATTTAATTTGTAAAAATGTGAAAAATCTACCTTATCTAGCAAATACTCACTGAAATTTTAATTAAATTAAGAGGGCCATGCCCAAAAGGACGGAAAGGTATGTCCTCTTAAGGACTAAACTGAGAACCAAGAGAGAATCATTTCCATTAATTCCTCTTTCTCCCACAAAATTTTGCTGCAGGTAGCTGAGGGTTTATCATGATTGAATACCACCTGGTGCTCTGAGACGTGGGGTTGGTATGACACAGAATAAAATTCATCTTCATGATTACAACACCTATGACTATACTTCTTTATACAAAGAACTCCACACTTGAGTTGTGAGAAATTCTGGTTTGGGTTTCTATAGTGTAGAAGTCTCTAGAACCCATTCTCCATTGAACTTATACTTTTAGTTACAATGCAAAATAACCATTACTTCAGAATTTGTACACGTTGTTTAACATCAAAATTTCATTCTTTGGAAATCAGGGTTCCAACTCCTGCATTTCTACCCCCTCCCTTTTCCCAAAGGACAAGAAATCCTGTGGCAGCTTATTTGCCCTCCCTACACCCACACCACCAGCAGCAAGTCTCTAAACACCTCAACTGCAAAGGGCGGAATTCCCATTCCACTCAGACTGAGACCCTACATTGCACTGGTGCTACAGACCAAGTTTTATCTCTGTATAGATTGAGCGTAGCGTCTCTGCAAAGATGACTTCTGTTCTCAGACCAGTTTTGTGATCTCAAATATAAATATCAGTTAACAAGAGCTCCCAAATACAAACAAAACCATAACACTTCAAATAATAAGTTACTTTTCAAACACATATGGATATCCTTGGCATTGGCAGACCTTTGAATTTGTCCTTTAGCCCAACCTATGGTTTGAAAATAATAATACATTATCTTTAAAATAACTTGTTAAAAGAAAATTTTTTCTGTAACTGTGGTCCCCGAGCAGGTCTGGTGTGCACTGCGGAGACTGAGATGGGGCACTGCGTCCACAGCTGAGGAACTGCTTGTCCTTGGGAATTAAATAGAAGGGAGGCAGGACTCAGGTCTGTCTCACTGCTCAGAGCCCAGCAACAAAACCTCTGGGTCAGCAGGAGCAGCGAGCTGTTTCTTGGCAATGGCCTGCAGAATCATGAGGTGGTTCGGCCCACATCTCCACGACTTTCTGTAGTCTTCAAGCTAGACTGCTGAAACTTGTTCATTTTCTGAAAATAATAAAAACAAATTAACTGGCAAATCAGCATATTAGTGAAGATCAACTAATAACTACTTATCTGTCTAAAAAATCAGCCAATTTCAACAAAGAAATCCTCTCAAACTTTCCATCTAGCCCAGATCTTATTGTAATGACATTTATGATTTCTGATCATAATGAAGGTTGAAAATAGATTGGAATTTCATCAATAGTTTTTAATCACTTTCTTATTCTATTACAAAGGATAAAAATTCATTTATTTTTTTAAATTTCAGATTACTGTGAGGGTACAAACAACTGTGTTATACAATGTTTTCATTTGTTAGATAGAGTCTCTCTTGTAGTTGTGCCCCACACCCAAGAGGTGTGCCATATACCCTTATATCGTGCCCAGTAAGTGGCAGCTCACCAATCCTCCCCTTTCCCCCCTTTTTTCCTATTCCCCCATCTTGAATTGAATTTTTCTCTTATGTGGGCATGTATTAGATTGTCTACTGGCTTCATATTAGTAAGTTCATTAATTTTAATAAAGCAAACTATTTTTCAAACTATTGGAACAGCTACAAAGTCAGTTAAGAGTTTTGCTAATAAGAGGAACTATATCAACAGTATCATTTCAGACAACTGGCATTTGAAAAACAGTTTCAAGTTTCCATGTATTAATGTTAAATGTAACTCCACTGATGTTGAATGCTTTCTCTCAAAATTATCCACGTAGACTAAGCCCTTGTTTTGCTAAAGTTAAGAATACTCTATTTGAGCCAGAAGAGTACTGGGCACAAAGTAACAAGCATCAACACCTCCCCCCCCCAACATGCCATCATATTGAGGATTCTTATTTTTTAACAGAGACTTTTAAGGCATTTAAAGAAACCATTATTAGCATAAAATACCAGAGTAAAGACCATTTAATGTGTTCATCAATTCGTTTAAGAGCCATGAAGGTAGTTTGTTGACATACCATCTGCTTCGCTATCTGCGTCAGTCACATCTGCTAGTTTAGGATGGGGTGGATGCAAATTACGCCTCTGAGGCTGAGTTACAATCTTCGATGGAACACAGGCCCCAGGGCTGCTACTGAGGGAAGGTGGTGGCAGTCTAGAAAGGCTGTCATGCATCATCCTTGACCTCTGCACCGCCACACTATAATCTGGAGGCTTTAGGTGCGGGTGGCATCCTTCCTTTAGGTCCGCTAAAGAAATCCCCATGTATCCTGGAGGAGTGGGAGGTGGCTCCCTAAACCTATCGTCCTTCTTGGGTGAGGTGACACAGTACACTGGCATAAAAAATAAACAATGGAAATGTTAATGAAAAATGTAAGAAATGAAAAAGACAATGAAACTTATTAGAATGAAAAAACAGAACATAAAAACATAAAATGAATATATTTGAATAAAAGATTAAAACATTTTAAAAAACATGTTGAATGTTTTAAAACATATTAAAAACAGGTTTAAACAGTATTTAAATCTATTTTTACAATACATAAAATATATTCAGTTTTATAAACTTTGAATGTAATGAGGAGAGTTAGGGGAGGTGGCACTGGTAACAGCTTCCTTCTGCAGCTGAGTCCCCATGTCACAGGAGAGGACTAACAGCTCCTGAAGTAAGGCTCACCTTGAAGATGGCTGAGTTCACCCTAAACATCCATTTTCTATTAACTGTCAGGGTTTTCACACAAATGATGACAGGGCCACCTGTTTAATGGCTGTTTTACCCTGTTCGTGAGACATGAAGCACTGGGACTAGTTTGGCATTCATGGGCAAACTAGTTCTCAGTGCTGACACGTAAACAACTTAACTTTCCTGGTACAGAAGAACTAATTGCTCCAAGACTTATCTTCTAACTTCTGCACTGTGATTAAGTAGAGAAGAAAGGAAAAAAAAAAACCCCACATAATTTTAGGAATTTCATCTCAAATCAAATTTCTCTGACTTTCAGTGGACATTGAAAATAATGACAAATTTATTTATTTATTTATTATTTTTTTTGAGACAGAGTCTTACTTTGTTGCCCTTGGTAGAGTATTGTGGTACCATAGCTCACAGTAACCTCAAACTCCTATGTTCAAGCAATCCTACTGCCCCAGCTTTTCTATTTTTAGTAGAGAGACAGGGTCTCACGCTGGCTCAGACTGGTCTCGAATTGATTGAGCTCAAGCAATCCACCTAGCCAGCCAATAATAGTTACTTTAAATCCGTTCCCCTGTATTTATAAGCCTAAGCAGCAGCTACCAAAAGCATCAGAAGTGGGTTAAAGAGGAAACTCTGTGAAATCAAGACCAATCCACAGGACCCAAAGGGCAAATGGCTCTGAATAATCTTGATCATGCAAGTGACTTTTATTTATTTATTTATTTGAGACGGAGCCTCAAGCTATCCCCTTGGGTAGAGTGCCATGGCATCACAGCACATAGCAACCTCCAACTCCTGGGCTCAAGCGAGTCTCCTGCCTCTGCCTCCCAAGTAGCTGGGACCACAGGCACCCGCCACAACGCCCGGCCATTTTTTGGCTGCAGCCATCATTGTTGTTTGGCGGGCCCGGGCTGGGGATTTGAACCCGCCACCTTAGGTGTACATGGCTGGCGCCTTAGCCGATTGAGCCATAGGCACCGAGCCGCAAGTGACTTTTAAAACACAAAAACTGCCTATGTACAAGCAGAATATATTTTAAAAGATGATTAAATAACACTCATTCTCCCATTAAAGAATTAGGTTTGTCTATATTTAAATTTCTATAATTGTACTATGATGGTCAGAAAGGATTTCCATTTCCACTTGAGGACAGGCTGGGTAAGGTTCCCGGTGGAGGAGAAGTTGTCAGGACCAACAAAACAAAAATGAAGAAAGAATCCATTATTTCCAAACAGACAAGAGATTTTTATATCCATGTACACTCCTGCTTATATGTCCCTAAAGTTGTTACCTAAAAAGGCTTTTTTTGGTGGGGGTTAGGGGGTGGGATGGTCAACAGAGTCCTACCCTGTTGCCTTCATCATAGCTCACAGCAACCTCAAACTTCTGGGCTCAAGTGATCCTTCTGCCTCAGCCTCCTGAGTAGCTGGGACTATAGGTGCTCCCCATACCCAGTTAATTTTTCTAGTTAAGTAGAGCTGGGATCTTGCTCTCGCTCAGGCTACCTTTGAAATCCTGAGTTCGAGCAATCCTCCCACCTTGGTCTCCCTGAATACTATTACAGGTGTGAGCCATTGCACCTGGACACCTGAAAGGCTTTAACAAGCAAAAATCCTTGAAAAAAAGGAATGAGCTAAAAACCCAATGCAGGCCAGGCAAGGTGGCTTCTGTGTGTAATCCTAGCACTCTGGGAGGCCGAGGTGGGCAGATGGCTTGAGCTCAGGAATTTAAGACCAACCTGAGCAAGAGAGAGACACTATCTCTAAAAATAGCTGGGCGTTGTGGCAGATACCTGTAGTCCCAACTACTCGGGAGGCTGAGGCAGAAGAATCACTTGAGCTCAAGAGTCTTAGGTTGCTGTGAGTTGTGATGCCATTGCACTCTATAGAGCAGTGGTTCTCAACCTGTGGGTCGTGACCCCTTTGTAACAAGGAAAATACATGGCAGCATTAGGAAGGTTGAGAACCTCTGAGGTGGCTCACACCTGTCATCCTAGCATTCTGGGAGGACGAGGCAGATTGATTATCCCAGCTCATGAGTTCAAGTCCAGCCTAAGCCAGAGTGAGCCCTCGTCTCTAAAAATAGCTGGGTGTTGTGGTGTGCACCTGTAGTCCCAGCTTCTTGGGAGGCTGAGATAAGAGAATTGGTTGAGCACCAAGAGTTTGAGGTTGCTGTGAGCTGTGACGCCACAGCACTCTTCCAGGATGACAAAGTGAGACTTTGTCTCAAAAACAAACAAAAAAACCCAATGCACTTTGACAACTATAAAATCAACACATTTCTCTTTCGCAGTTTTAGTAACTAAACATGATACCATGAATATTCTTTAGAATTAAGAGTTGATTAATATAGGGTGTCCATAAAGTTTATGTGCAATGTAACACTGTACACTACTTTAAATTGCACACAAACTTTATGGCCACACTGTATTCAAAGTATAGTCTTTCTACATAAATAGGTAAGCAGAGGCTATTCCATCTAAGTATTTATACAATTCAGGCAGAAATGGGGCAAAGAAAAGTATTTGATGACTAAATACTGAAAGAAAATACTAAAAAAGAATGGAATCCACAAGTCAGCACTGGGATTCTCAGGGTGTGCACTGAAAGGTACATACTAAAAAAATGTTAAGACATCTTTATCATTTTTTCCCTTACTTTTATTAACTAAAATTTATAGCATATTCAGCATTTCTACCATGTATGCACTACAATTATCAAAACAATTTATTAGGTGGCAGAGATAATAATCCCTTTATTACTACTGGATAGTGAGTGAGACAATGGTATTCCTCAATGAAACCAAAAAGATCTTAAAAGCAAAATAAGACAAACTTGTCCCACAATTAAAATTTTTGCATTAGACTTTTTCATTTTAACAGTTTGAGGTTCTGCTCTTGGGAAACTATCAATTTTAAGTAAATAATTTGTTTGTGGAGGGAGCAAAGAAGGTTGGAGTGAATAAATTTTTGCAATAAAATTCAAGACTTTTTTTAACCACTTAACCTCTAATGTCAGAGATATAACAGAAACATACAACTTACCAATCAAGCCCTTTTCTGTACTAGAAGTAACAGTTTTATACACTGGATCAGTGGTATCCTTGGGATCCAAGCCTTCAGATGACTCGACCTGGGTGCTCTCCAACACTTTCCGTTTAACTGTTCCATAGTTTGGTTCATATGTGTCAGAAAGAGAACTGGAGGAGGCCCAACTCTGTCTTAACAGATTAGTCTCCAGGCTGCCTTTACATTGACCACAAGTTCTAGAGCAGCCTTTAGGACAGGAATAGGGCTCACAGTCAGTGGGTTCAACTTCAGCAATAGGGTCATCTAAATGGGTATGTCTGTAAGAGTTCAAAAAATCCCAGCCTTTAGGGTTTGGAAGGCTTTGAAAGTTGTCATGAGAGCTGCTTGAACAGGAAGTCCAACTCCCACGACCACTATCAGCTGCTTCTATAATGATATGCTCGTGAGAAATCTCTTCATTGCTCATAGAAGATGAGACAGCTCCCCCTTTAATTAGAGATGGCTTCGAGAGTGCCCACCTAGAATTGGAGATGATACACAATTAAAGGTAGTTTTCAGGCTTACTGGAAAACTTTCTTCTCTGCTTCAAGTTATTATTGGCTATAAGAAACTACAGGACATGTACCATAAGTGTTCATGCCTGAATAACCTCATGGAAAAAAAAAAGACACTACCATTAATTGTCACTGAACTCCTGAAACATACAAAAACCTCAAGTAACTCAAATATTTAGCAAAGTTTCCTCAGAATTTTTCTTTATTAAAAAGGATACATACACATATATACACTATTTATTTATTTATTTGAGACAGAGTCTCATTCTATGGCCCTGGGTAAAGTGCTATGGCATCGTACCTCACAGTAACCTCAAACTCTGGGGCTCAAGTGATCCTCTTGTCTCAGCCTCCTGAGTAGCTGGCACCCACCACAGGTGCCTGCCACAACACCTGGTTAGTTTCTTCTATTTTTAGTAGAGATGAGGTCTCACTCTGGCTCAGGCTGGTCTGGAACTCCTGAGTTCAGGGCAATCCACCTGCCTCAGCCTCCCAGAGTGCTAAGATTATAGTCGTGAACCACCACGCCTGACCACTTACTGTGTAACTTTTGCAGAAAAAGTCTGCTGACCTTTGGTCTAGAGCAGAGGTTCTGAACCTTCCTAATGCTGTGGCCCTTTAATACAGTTCCTGTGGGTCATGATCCATAGGTTGAGAACTGGTGGTCTAGAGAATCGTAGTTTATAACATTTATAAATATATAATACTTTATATTTTAAACTTTTCATATTAAAATAGACCAGATGGAACAATATATAACAGTGTAGAATCAACTTTCTCAATGATTTCCATTTTGCTTGATTCTAAATAAAAATTAAAAAGAAATTTAAAGAATTAACGTCTGTTAGCTGACTATTATTACTCCACAAATTACAGTCTGAAAATAAGTGCTGAGCCTGCTCTCCCAACCTGTCAAATCTGTGCAGCACTGGTAGTACTTTCCATTACACAATTGAGTAACCTCTAGCTAACTGCCAGAATTTCAAGAACCACATTCCCTTATCAATAGCAGGTGAACTTTGAATTATTAATTAGAAAGATGGAAACATGATGGAAAATTACTAAATTCAGTAACATTCTGAAAATAAGTCCATGTGAACACTTATCATCTTTCTTTTTTTTTTTTTGAGACGGAGCCTCAAGTTATCCCCCTGGGTAGAGTGCCATGGCATCACAGCTCATAGCAACCTCCAACTCCTGGGCTCAAGCAAGTCTCCTGCCTCCGCCTCCCAAGTAGCTGGGACCACAGGC